>JAGYYJ010002792.1:0-38143 GCA_019671005.1 Hibiscus mutabilis | reverse complement strand
TATATTAGAATGATATTTTAGCTAACAGATTATTTCTTGCAGCAACGGCCTCATCAGCCTGTTCGTCCAATTCCTTCACAGCTTTGGTGCAAAAACTTTGGAAACAAAGACTATTAAGTCCAGTATAAATAGTGGTTCAAACCAACATATGAGTGGCAGTTTAGCAAACATGCAATTGTTTATTGCAGTGGATTTGGTAAACATTTCCTATGATTTGAATTCGAGTCTCTGGTTTAGCTTTCTATATGATCAAATAAGTTGTACCTGCTACTTTCACTATCGTCTCCAGAAAATCTTGAAAAACTGGCTTTTGTAAGTCCCTTCATTTTCTTTTGGTTATTGGAGAGACGAACTTGTGCTGTTTATGTGTCTTGAACCAAACAATTCAAAAACATTTTTTCACGTATCTTTTCAAAAGTAATGCTAAATTAACCCTTTAACTGAATTGTAGAGGAGGCTAAAGAAATTTTTAACAAAAAGGTTAAGGTGAAATGAAAGGATGAGCCAAATCGTTGTAGTGGTGGGATATGAAGCACCGGTTTAGACTGTTTCACGTACCCGATATATCCTTGAGACGGGTATGGCTTGGGTATGTGTTGAGGACGTCCCATATTTAAGGGGTGTGGTTATAATTAATTGGTTATCTCTGAAAAATTATATGGGACTTAACAAGATGGTTTTTTATCTTCACACGTGTACTCAGAGTCTTTTATAAATTAATGTCCTCTGAATTTCCACCTAGAAAGTGAAATTAACCCAACGTAGCAGAGTTTTTTTTTAGTTTCAGAATGGTAAATTTACCTCTAGAAGAATAATTTTCCTTTTATACCCTTTTGTTTTGTTTTTTTTATTCTATTATTTTATTTATTATTTTATTTTATAACATAAAAATAATTTTAATTATTATTTAACATCAAATTATATATGTTAAATAATTTTAAGTATTTTTAATATAAATAAAATTTTATTATCTTTAAATTATTATTTAAAACTAATATAAATATATTTTTAACATAAATTAAATAATTTATTGTATATTTAACGCATTTGTATCCCATTGTTTTAAAATTTATTGTTTCATATTCATATCTCTTTATTCGTATTAGTGGTGGTGAGGGTGTTGTAATTTGTAAAGGTTCCCCACCGCACGCTAAAATTCTATTTGGGTGGCATGTGAAGAAACTGAAAATTAAAAAGTGAAACTCGTTTCTTTTTGCCACAGCGTAGAGGTCAAAAGTTCACCTTTGCTCTGTTGTTTTCATGCTTCTTTTCTGATAGTGCGACACTGGCTGGGATATCTTCTTTGGGTCACATCCACATTTGAAGAATCAATTCCATTCACCAGAACTGAATATATAATAGTTAAAATTTAGTGACACCATATAAAATTTAAAAATTTTATTAACACCACTATAAAACGAAATAATAAAATTTTTATTGGAAAAAGAATAACTGAATTTTCTTTAATTTAAAAGTTTTAATATTAAATAACAAATTTAGTTAATTCAATAATTTAAAAATGTTTAAAAGTTTTAAATTATACACTAAATTAATTAAATTTTAATGATTGAAATTAAAAATTTTAAATTAAAAAAAATTCTCTTTTTTTTTTTTTGAATAAATAGTTGAAATTAAAACTCAAACCCCAAACACTAAATTATAACTATAAACCCTAAATCATAAACTCCAAATTCTAAACTTATAATGTTAAACTCATAAACTTTAAACTATAAACTAAAGTTTAAACCCCTAAAATCAATCCGCTTGTGAAATTTTTTTTCACTAACAATGTAAAATATGGTTTTTAAATGGTTTAAAATGGAAAAAATATTCATCAAAGATAACCAAACCAAGATTCTTCAAAAATGTTTGAAAAGATTTTCAAAAAGAAACTATAGTGTGAGATTGGCATCATACTATGTTCTTTGTTGTGATCTCAAGAGCTCATGTTCTTATGAAATGACCAAACAATATCATCAGGCATTACAAGATAAGTGAAATAGAAATGGGACATATTTTTTTTACATCCACTACTTCACCCACCATGTCCTTATTCTTCTTCCCAAACCAATCTGATTTTTTGAAAAATTTTTTCAAAAAAACTAGTTTGAGATTTTATCAAAAAAACCATTTAATTATTTGTTTAAGAGAAAAAAGAGCTCAAATTCTTATCCAAATAGTGATTATCAATTACAATTTGTTCAATATAACTTGGACTTTCAAAATAAAAATAATTATATTCTTTTTTTACAAACCAATACTAATAAATGGGTTGTCTTATTTGTCCTTATTCAATCAATATATAATGATACCATTTCAAGATCCTTTCTCAGAAAAGGGGATAATTTGCACATAATTGTTAAAAAATCATGATTTCTAAAAATCGTCAGCATTTTTTCTAAGAATTTTGAAAAATTTAAAAACTTTTAAATTTTACGTCAAAAGATTTTCAACAAACGCTACTAATTGTATGCATGCATGAAATTTTTTTCAGACAACTTAAATACAATGCAATATTGACCTCAAATCATAAAATAAAATATTTAAATCTTAAAATAAAAATCTTATTATCATTATTTCTGAAAAAAATAACACACTAAAAGAATATGGCTGTTTTATAAGTAGTAAATCAAAATGATGGGTACACGTGGCAGATATCAACGGGAAACTTCCTAAAACAGAGTTAAAAACCATCAAACAACGGGCCCACATCCCCAATGATTAACCACAACCTCATCTTCCCAAATATACCCTCTCTGCCCGTGTCTTCACCGGGCAAATCCATCCCAGCAGCCTCCCCTTCATTTCTCAATGACTACCGTCCATCCGCTGATCGCGATCGCACCAAACCACATTCTCTCCCTGCCCGCACTTCCCGGGCATCTTCAGACACTTCTCTCTCACAACAACAACTCCAAACCCAGTGGTTTCCACTTTCAGACATACTATATATTTAAGACCAGCGTAGACCAAAGAAAATATCGTCGACAACGAAGAAAAAAATTACGTTATAATAAAAAAGTTAAAAATCTTTGGAAAATCTTTTTTTTTAACTATATATATTCAACCAACGCAACGCTTAAAAACATTTCTTTCTTAAAGTACTATTAGCGACATGTTTAGACAGTAAAGCCACTAGAGGAAGTTTTCTTCTTTGGAGTCGTGTTGTTCCTTTTTTTTTCTCCTCAGCGGTGGCTTTGGATCTTGAAATCTAGGGCTCGGAATGTGGAATCTGACGCGATTTGCATCGTCCAGGTTGAGCCGTACGCGGCGGTTGTTCTCGTCGGCGATTCCTGGTCCTTGTATTGTTCACAAGCGTGGAACAGATATTCTTCACGATCCTTGGTTCAATAAGGTTAGCTTATTAGTTCTATAAATTAGCTTATATATCTGACGAACTTGTTGTTTGAACTTTGAAAAGTTGCGATTCTTGTGCTTACTTAAAGTGAATTTTGCTCTGACTCGGAAATGCTTTTATCACAAATTGGAAGTTGGTTAATTTGTCTTAGATCATGTTTTAGAAATATAAGCTCGATTTTTCCCTTTGATGAAATCGCTGCTTATTCAAGCTTTTGACTCCCCCCTTTTTTAAGTGCAGGATACTGGCTTTCCTTTAACAGAAAGAGATCGACTTGGGCTCCGTGGTCTTCTTCCGCCACGTGTGATATCATTTGAGCAGCAATATGATCGTTTCAGTAAGTTTGTTTGACACCTACCATTCAAACATGTGATATTTCCAGCAACATACGTAGATATGACGGAATTTTGCAAGTTGTTGATGTTGAACTTGATCCCATTTTTAGCAATAGCCTGGATTTTGACTGTTTTTAATTGGTAGTGGACTCATACCACTCCTTGGAGAAAAATACGAAGGGCCAACCTGATAGTGTTGTTGCGTTAGCAAAATGGAGGATCTTAAATAGATTGCATGACCGGAATGAAACACTATACTACAGAGTAAGTTTGTGTCTATGGTATTCATGCAAAAAAAAATATTTTTCTACTTCTCTTGTCAATTGAAGTTCTTATGATTTGTTTTTTGCTCCAGGCCCTTATGGACAACATCAAAGATTTTGCACCGATAATTTACACGCCAACTGTGGGACTAGTATGTCAAAACTACTCTGGTCTGTTTAGACGCCCGCGTGGAATGTATTTCAGTGCAAAGGATAAAGGAGAGATGATGTCTATGATATATAACTGGCCAGCTCAACAGGTAAGTTCGTGGATCTTGAGAGAGTCGGAGATTGCACTCCATTCCTTTTGTTTATTTTCACTCTAGTCAAGCAGGTTATGAATTGTTGCTTCTGCTGTTAATATGCTACATTGAATTCCTGTCTCACAGGTTGATATGATAGTCCTGACTGATGGCAGTCGTATTCTTGGCCTTGGCGACCTTGGAGTTCAGGGTATTGGAATACCTATTGGAAAACTTGATATGTATGTTGCTGCTGCTGGTATCAACCCACAACGGGTATGAAATACTATCTCTTTTATTTTTCCTTCCTCCTTCCTGTGTGTATATTTTACAGGCACGCTCATGTCTTCCGCTTATAACTCGGCTTGTACATTCTTATTGGAACTTATCGCCATTAAGATGGACCATGTGTGTGTATTTCGACCATTTGACAACGACTTCCATACCCTAGTTTGGTTGTTTTCTTTATTTGACACATCAGGGATCCATTATGTTTCTCCCTTGTATTCAAGTGCACAATTATTTGTGGCTAAGTGGACAACATTACCTTTTGGTTTATATATTACTTTTAAAGTTTGTTACTACCAATTTATTGTTTTTCTCACATTCTCTATTTTTTTATTGCTATGGTGATTCGTATCTTGTGTTAACTTCAATTAGTCAATCAATTTTCTGTATCTGACAGATACTCCCAGTTATGTTAGATGTCGGTACTAACAATCAAAAGCTACTTGAAGACCGGCTTTGTGAGTAAATTATGTACTTTTAACTACTTTGCTCTTAAAAAGTGCTACCTTTGCAGAGTGGACCATGTGAGATGCTTTTAGATGATTTTGTTTCCTGATAGTTTGTGCCGATTTCTTTTGACATGTTTCTTTGGCTTGACAGATTTAGGACTAAGACAACCTAGATTAGAAGGGGAAGAATATCTATCAGTTGTTGATGAGTTCATGGAAGCAGTTCACACGCGTTGGCCTAAGGCTGTTGTACAGGTTTGTCTCTTTCAGATGGGTGACTGTTGTATTATGTTTCGTTTATATCATGTTGTTTATTTGATGGTTATATCATTCAGTTTGAGGATTTTCAAATGAAGTGGGCCTTTGAAACCCTGGATCGTTATCGGAAAAGGTTTTGCATGTTTAATGATGACGTACAGGTGAGCACTTGGTGCTGCCACTTGCTACTTTTATGAACTACTGTCTAGAATACAGATTGCTACAGAATCACTTTGAGTGCCACCATTATTAAAAAGTTGTGCTGCCTACTTAATGTCTCGTAGGGAACTGCTGGAGTTGCACTTGCTGGATTGTTAGGATCTGTAAGAGCACAAGGTCGGTCATTGGCCAACTTTCCAGATCAGAAAATAGTTGTGGTGGGAGCTGGGAGGTACTGACTTAACTTACAGATAACTATTTGGCTTTCAGTCTTTCACCATAATATTTTGTTACCCCCTTGGCTTTACTTCTCATATCCACCTTTCTATCTGTCTTCCAGTGCAGGGCTTGGTGTTCTTAGCACAGCTGTGCAAGCTGTTGCGAGAATGACAGGAAACCATGAAACTGCTGCACAAAACTTTTTCCTACTTGATAAAGATGTAAGTTTTACACTTCCACTATAGTACTCTTCATTCCATTTGTGCTAAGATTTTTTTATATGTAATATGTCCTTTCTATTGTGTAATAAAGATAAAGCTTTTTATACTAGCTGCATCATTCATAGTTTCCTTTTTTTAAAAAAAAAAAAGAAAATTTTTCTTTCTTATTAGAAAATGATTACGGTTTGATGCAAGGAATCTAGATTCTCATTTTAGGTATACTTCTAATGTTGTTTGTTGTTGGTTAAGGGTCTCATCACTAAAGAGAGGAAGAATCTTGATCCAGCAGCTGCACCATTTGCTAAAGATCCAGGACAGATAGTGGGACTTAGAGAGGGGGCTTCTCTACTTGAAGTGGTAAGTCAATGCCAGTTCTAGAGGGGTGGCATATATAAATGCCTGGCTGATGTATATGAAATTGTGTGGGCAGAGCTAGTGCAGAATTTGCTGTATACTGTGATGAAAAAATTGATGTCATGATACACTTTTTTAAGTATAATTTTCTAAAAAGTTATCAATGCTGTTTATGAATATGAGAAGAACTAATTGCTGTAAAACTAATTTTATTCAGGTTAAAAAGGTCAAACCCGATGTGCTTCTTGGTCTCTCTGGAGTTGGTGGTGTGTTCAATGAAGAGGTGAAAATTCTTACTTTTCCAAATGTTTCTATTATATGTAATGTTGCTACCCTTTATTTTTTTGTTTGTAGGAGTTTATATGTATTTTTTATTCTAGTTTCTGCTCACACTATGAATTTGTTTTGAGATCCTTACTATGCTGGCAAAAGAACAGGTGCTCAAGGCCTTGCGTGAAACTGGTTCAACTAGACCTGCTATTTTTGCAATGTCGAATCCCACCATGAATGGTTTGATTTTCCTGCCCTGTCATGCATTTCGATTTTCCTTACGAATTTACATCTTTTGTTTTGACATTCTGTTTGCATTCCCATTGGACAGCTGAATGCACTGCAGCTGATGCTTTTAAGCATGCTGGAGAAAAATAGTCTTTGCCAGTGGAAGCCCTTTTGAAAATGTCCAACTTGGTATTTTCCATACTAGCTGAAGTTCATCTTGTTCGAAAGATTTTGCTTTATAAATTTACAAGAACTTACTGCTTCTTTCTCTCTCACAATTCTGGTATTTGAGGTGGTTGTTATTACATCTTTATTAACATTTGCTTGCTGATAGGTAATGGGAAAGTGGGCTATGTAAATCAAGCAAATAACATGTACCTGTTCCCGGGGTAGGTGTTATTTTCTGGTTCCTTATTATTCTTTTCTTAACCTTACTTAGATCTTAACTTTGTATTTAACTATTGTTGCAGGATTGGTTTGGGAAGTTTGGTCTCTGGTGCTCGTTTTATAACCGATGGAATGTTGCAAGCTGCTGCTGAATGGTATGAATATTATTATTGTTATTGCATAGTTCTTCTCTTCTTGTATTCGAAATAAGCTTTTTTACCATCTGTGAATGTGAATCATGTGATGGTATGCCCTGCAGCCTTGCATCTTATATGAGTGATGAGGAAATTCAGAAAGGCATCTTGTATCCATCTATCAACAGGTAAATTATGCTCTCATAGTCTCATTTGCCTGTCACAAAGATGTAGATTTTAAAATTTCTATTTCTCTGCTGTTTCATCATGATCGAGTTAATTCCGGGTGCACCATGCAGTATCCGACATATTACAGCTGAGGTTGGAGCATCTGTTCTTCGAGCTGCTGTTGCCGAGGGACTGGCAGAAGGGCATGGAGAAGTGGGACCTAATGAACTGGCTCATATGTCAAAAGTATGAAATCCATCTTCTTTCACCTTAGTTTTATTCCCTTAGAAAAAGCTTATAACTCATGGCTAAGCTGGAATTTTTCATTACGGGTGCAGGAGGAGACGGTGGAATACGTATTTCAAAACATGTGGTTCCCTGTTTACAGTCCACTTGTTCATGAAAAGTAGACTTTGATATTTTTATTTATATTCCGCGATTCGGAATTGGTGCACTGCGGTACGCCCACCCAGCTTCGTCCAGGAAACAAGCCTGGTTAACTTTTTTCTTTCAATTAGTGTCAAGATTATACAATTTTATCTTTTCTCAAATAAATAAATTTGAATTACTATTATTCATTAGGAGATCAACTCCATTCTAAACCTTCACTTTTATAAGCTATTCATGACTACTTTGATGCCATTGTGCAGGGCAGAAATATGAACATTTTCCATGAGCTTCCATTTTGAGTGTTTATAATCCAACATTCGTGTACAATACACATCTGGGCATGGATATACGAGTGTAATACTTCATATACATAAAAAAAAGCCGACCTAAAAACTGAAGTTTAACCATAGCAAAAACTCATGTCTGACACTCACTTGTATGTCCGAGAATACAATTGAACTACAACTGCTCAAGAACATAAGACTAGAACATGTTTTTTTTTTTGGATCTGTCATATCTAACACGATCGACTTGCATTGTCAAAAAAGATATAAGCAATAGCCTGTTCATGAAAAACACACCAGAAGAATTTAAGATTTCAATGGCTATTAATACAATCGACTCCCAAGAGTTAATATTGTTAATAAACGATGCAATAAGTACGACAAACCATTTATAAGCATCACCTTCGTTGCAACCCAAATTTGGGAGGTAAGAGAAATACGGGACTGTTGGACAACACAGGTACTATAACTATGACTTGGTGCGCCAATCGGAGATGAATTTGATTTGAAAATATGCTCTCAAATTCATCCTACACACAACTCCCACCTTTGTTTCAGCCCAAGGATGATCTTGTCTCATACTCAAGGTTCGCCAAGTCAAATTCGTTCTGGAATTACGTGGAAATTGCAGTCTCCAATGATGTTTTAGCATGTCTCATCTTTTTCTACGTTGACCAGTAAGCTTCAGACTTCCACAAATACTCTTGTGTCGGTCGAATTCTTTATTTCCAAGAAATTGCAAAATATAACTCTCACGCTTTCATCAGCAACCCCGAGGCAGTAAATACGAAGGAATGGCAGAAACATGCGATTTCCTCGCAACAAAGAGGTAACTCAGTGAGTTCAATTCTCCACTCTTCCCAGTTCACACACCTTTAACATGTTTTTTTTTTTTTTAAATATGTTTCAGGTATGCAGTGGTGACTGGAGCAAACAAGGGAATTGGATTGGAAATATGCAGGCAGTTGGCTTCAAAAGGAGTCACTGTGGTGTTAACTGCTAGAGAGATGATCTTGGGGCCTCAAGAAGCTTTTCAAAAGCTCCAGGAATCTGGTTTTCTGATAATCTGGTTTTCCACCAGCTTGATGTTACAGACCCATCTTAGCATTGCTTCAATTGCAGCTTTCATCAAAACCCAGTTTGTCGGTCTTGAATTTTTTATTTTCTCCTCTTGTTTATTTTGAAATTTAACAATGGCAAAAGAACAATACAATAATGGTAATGGTAATGATGAAATCTGTTGCAGGTCAATAATGCAGCTTTTCTTGGATTCACTGTGAACTATCAAAAATTCAATTGGGTAAGTCTTTAGATCAAATGATGTTTCTGTAGATGGAAGTTCTTAGAATGAGACTCATGAAAGAAATTTATGTTCTAAATTTATACCCCAAATTTCTCCATTAAGTGCTAAACTTAAAACTGCAGGATAATATCACTTTAACATGTCCGGATCGGGTAGCTAACTCAAACTGGATTCTGTTGCATATGCATTTTTTCCATGTGGAAATTGTTACTGGTTTGCCTACATTTAGGAATTACTAACACAATTGAAAATTTTCTGGATGCAGCCAGTTGGGGAGCAAATTTGGAATGAAATTATTACAGGAAAAACTTATGATCAAGCTGAAGAATGAAAACGAACTACTATGGTAGCAAACAAGGATTCGCAAGGATTAATGAATTGAATTGTGGGGGCATTATTGTAAATGTTACCTCTTATCTTGGAATTGAAGGTATTGTTTTAGTTCAGATTGTTGTAGATATGGTGTTAAGGCTAGCTGTCTTAGCTTCAAACATTAGCTTCAAACATTTACGAACTATTAATTCTTGTTGTTCAGCTAATGTCCAATGAATGGGCCAAAGAAGTGTTAAGCGATGTTGAAACCCTCACAGAAGAGAGAGTGGAACAAGTTTTGAACAAGTTTCTTGAAGATTTCAGAGATGGAACGATGGAAGCGAATGGCTGGCAAAAACTACATAGTCTGCCTATAGTGTCTGCAGCTATGAACGTACTGGCCAAGAAGTAACCCGGTTTCTGCATCAATTGTGTTTCTCCAGGCTTTGTCAAAATTGATATTACTGGTGACACAGGATACATGACCGCTGCAGAAGGGGCAGAGAATGCTTTGAGATTGGCATTGCTACCCATTGGCGGGTCTTCAGGCCTTTTCTTCAATCGCCAAGAAGTTTCAAGTTTTTAAAGAAAATGATACATTACAACTTAGTGAATTATCCCCCAAACTTTATGTTTGTATATCCTCCAATTATAGCCACTGAGGATATAGAAAAGACGGTTAAATTTGTTTTGTTGCTGCAGTGTCAATTAACCATTTAATAAAGTTCTTGGTGGTTAAACATTCGAGGCATTTAATTGTTTTCTCAAGAAGTATTAGTATCTCCTTGCCAGCTTTAAACAAAACGGCTGATGCAAAAGTACATGAAACATAAAGTTTCTGTTTTTGATTTTCTGGTTTTCCACCAGTACTGAAGACATTGATGGCAGGCAGATAATCAAATAACACCTTCAACAAATTCAAACAGGCTAGCACTTTGTTCTGCTCTATTCTCATGGCAGAGTCCTTCAAAGGTAGCTGTTTCTTTGATTAAATTTCACATTTGTTATACCTTTAAGCCCAAAGCTTTAACATTTGTTGAATTCTTCTTCTTGTGTCAGAGATTTTGTCACCGACTGGATTGGACTGGCCATATGTGATGTTGGCCTCTAAAGGGGTCATGATGGTCTTAACTGCTAGAGATGAGAAAATTCTCGAGGCTAAAAGCTAAAGACTCTGGTCTCTCTAATCACCTAGCTTTTCACTGGCTGGATGTGGCGGACCCTCTAGCATCACTTTGTTTGACAGATTTTGTGAAAACAGATTTGGGAAGCTTGATATCCTTTCAAACCAATAGTTAAAATATTTCCTCTTCCATTGGGCAAGTTAAAGGTAAATATATTGAATCTTTTCAGGCCTGCTTAAGAATAAGAACTGAACTGAGTGAAACCAGAAGTGGTACGAACCATGATGAATCCAGAATAACTAAAAAAAACTTTCTGGTACTGAGGTCTTTTAAACAATTTTCTCTTTTACAGTTTGGAAAAACTCAAATTTTTATTTTAGCCAGAACCATGTTTTGCAACTCGTTAAACCTTTATATGTTCGAACTTAGCATTTGATGATTACTACATTTAATGTGACCTGAAGCAACTATAATTGATCCAAAGTATTCATCTTCAAACAGCTACCTTTTGAGATGCTGAAATACAGAAGTTTGGAGTAAAATCGAAACTTAAGAGATGGGCGAAGAATGCGTGGAAACAAACTACTATGGTGCTAAAGCTACATCAGAAGCTCTTATTCTTTTACTCCAGCTATCTGATTCTCAAAGGATAGTTTAACATTTCCTCTTCCATGGGCAAGTTAAAAGGTAAATATATTGATCTGTCAGGCCAGCTTTCAAGAATAAGAACCTGAAACTCCGGAATCAGAATAACTAAACCAAATTTTCTTTAATTTTCACAGTATATACCAGTGAACAGCATGAATAGAAAATCGATGAGGTAATTGCCGAGTTTCTTAAGGATTTTAAGGAGGTGTCATTAGAAGGCAAGGGTTGGTCAACTTGTCTCTCAGCCTATACAATCTCAAAAGCATCCATGAATAGCTATACAAGGATTTTGGCCAAGAAGTATCCAAATTTCTGCATCAAATGTGTTTGCCCTGGTTATGTCAAAACAGATTTAACTAACAATACCGGTCATTCGATTCCTGAAGAAGGCGCAGCGATTCCGGTCAAGTTAGCTCTCTGGCCGAATGGCAGTGCCCCTTCTGGCCTTTCTTTCGTTCAGGGTGAACCATCATTTGAATGAAACTACTGATAAAACAATAAAATCCCATCAAAGAGGTTGTGAACTTAGTTCAGGATTGTCTCTTCATCATTGATTGCAAAACAGTTCTTCAGAAAACTTGATGGTGTAATGTTCCATTAAATTTAACGTTCATGCATGTGGAAAAGGTCCAAAAATGTTTATTGTCTGATCTGAAAAGCTGAAATAATATCTGATATATATCTATACATGATATGGAGATATAATCCTCTAATGATCTTCTAAGCACATTGAAAACATTAAAAAAAGTTAACATATCCGTGTTGAACATATACTCGTATTTGACTTTCACACAGGAACTAGAGTAATTAACCTCCATTTTCTGTTTGCAGCACTGTGAAAAAAAAGTCTGAAAAGACATCTCAACTCAACACATTAAGTGGTTTACTTGCAGATTTGGCTTTATGATTTCTTGTAGGAAACATAGAGCCATAAGTACTAATTATTGATATACTAAAAAGTTTAAAGATCAAAGATGAAACTATTCCATGATAAAATTAAATTTTCTCGGTTTTAAATGAATACATTTAATATCAAATTAAATAACTTTGAAACTTTCTAAGTTTTGGTTGTCCAAATGGAGTTTTGTCCCACCACCATTGTTGCCCACACAAGCTGGTTTCGTGGGAGTTTTGGAACCACATCTGGATTTTTGAGCTTATCAGTTAATCACCTTGTGTCTTTTCGTTCAAATTATAAACAGACCTCTTGTATTTAAGAGAGGGTCCTTCTCTAGTTTCTCCACAACATCAATGGCAGAAGCAACGAAGAGGTACTATTCTTTTTTTTCACGTACCAACCACATCTGTTGAGCTTTTTTTAACCATTTTTTGTTTAATTTTCATCTCAGATATGCAGTGGTTACCGGTGCAAACAAGGGATTTGATTGGGAATATGTAAACAGCTGGCTTCTAAAGGAATCATGGTTGTTTTAACCGCTGGAGATGAGAAGAGGGGTCTTGAAGCTGTCGAGAAGCTCAACAAAGAGCTCGGCCTATCAGATAATGTAGTTTTTCATCACCTGGATGTTGCAGACCCTGCTAGTGTTGCTTCTTTGGTAGAATTCATCGAAACACAATTCGGGAAATTTGATATCTTGGTATTATTTCATTTCCAGTTCCCACATTTTTTTATAGTTTACTTCTTTCCCAGTTCATATTTTGATTGAATGATGAGAACTAGTGGATGGTTGCCATCTGTACAGGTGAATAATGCAGGATTCGTGGCTACACAAGTGATGGTGAAGCTTTTCAAGCTGCAGGTATTGGTAAGGTAGTCTCCTCTGAATCCACTTGGTTTCCATAAACCAGAGTAAGAAATTATCTGTTCAAACTCAAAGTGTTTGAGAGAATCAAAGAGATTGCAAATGCTAGGACTCGAACCCGAAATTCACCGACTGTCATCTTTTAACAATAACTCATAAGTTAACTAAGCTAAGCCCCAGATTAATGTTTTTCTATACATATAGCAGTGGTTTATAACCTAATTAAAATCCCATTTTGATGCAGCCCGGTGTACTATTGAACTTGGATGGTCTAACGACTCAAACACCAGAGTTATCTGAGCAATGCCTTCAAACAAACTACTACGGTACCAAAAGAATGTGTGAATCGCTTCTTCACCTTCTCCAACGATCCATTCACCGAGAATTGTCAATGTTTCTTCTTCATTGGGGAAGTTAAAGGTAATATAATTACATGATCAATTTTGGTACCATAGCTTTCAGCCTAAATTTGTTGCAGAAGCCAATATTGATCAAATGCTAAATCAGTTTATTTTCTTGTTGGTATCAGGATGTATCGAACGAATGGGTGAAAGCAGTCTTGAGTGACGCTGAAAATCTTACGGAAGAGAAAGTGGACGAGGTGTTGAGCCGGTATATGAAAGATTTCAAGGAGGGTTCATTGGAAGAAAAGAGTTGGCCAGCTTTCTTTTCAGCCTACATACTATCTAAAGCAGCTGTGAATGCCTACACAAGGATCCTGGCTAAGAAACATCCTAATCTCATCATTAACTGTGTCTGCCCCGGCTTTGTGAAAACAGACCTAAACTACAATGCTGGGTTCTTAAGTGTTGAAGAAGGTGCAGAGAGTCCTGTGAGATTAGCATCTTTGCCTAATGGTGGCCCTTCTGGTCTGTTCTTTGATAGGGACCAAGAGTCTGAATTTAATCAAAGCTGGCTTTCGAAACCAAGAGGACCAAGTCTGCATACCAATGTTCAGATATGCATTAGACATGGATACTTTTAAGATAAATAAAGATCGGACTCGAAACACGTTGTTATCCTTATGTGAATCATGAATGTCCGAGTTCATAACTGAGGTTTTTCTACTTTTTAATGTTTGTTTTACTTTGTGCCTTAAAACTTGTAACAAAGGCAAAGATACTATTGCATGAAGTTCAAGAATCATCATTTGTTCTCCAGGATGAATACTTGTATGAAATTCGACATCACTTTTAGTTGATTATTATAACTTTCTGTTGAAGCCAAATATTTTTTTTCTGTAAAATATGAACAGGCTCCATCCTTCTCGACTGCCTTCTTTAATATTCAGTAGATCATGCTTATGCAGATCATCAATGTCGAATCAGAGATATCAAATATTGATATGTGTTAGACATGAATATATTTATTTACTTTCTCAAAAGTTCATTTTACGTACATAATGTTGAAATAATAAAAACAAGATCATGGAATTTTGATATGTGTTTTTGAAGTTATATTTTATATAATTGGCATATGATGCTTGTTTTCGTACTTATCTCTCAATAGTGAAAAATCAGATTATGGAATAAAATTGGTAATTTCTGCCATTATTGGCTTCCTAGTTTTGTTGCATTGCAAATTGGACTGGACCCGAATAAAAAATCGGTTCTCTCTGGCCAGGAGACTATATAAAGAATTGAGTAATAACTAAATTAATCAAATTGAATCAGTAAAAAGATTTGGTCATACATTCAGAATTTTATTTGTAATTAATGGAATTTAACTTTTAAGCAGTAAAAAAACCTATTTCGTTGCTCCTTCAACAGGAAAACGGTGTCGCATTTGTCGTTCCTTTTATGTCACTGAGTTGAAACTTTGTTAAATCCCACACCGGTAACTGATGAGAGTCTACAAAGCGCTGAAGCTTATAAATAAGAAGCAGGGTGCTACCTCTCAACATACTTACCTGGACGGGGTCAATGAGCGATCAACAAATCTCATGGCCTAGAGCAGTGACCTCCATTGCACTGGGGAGGGGTGCTGCTTTAAGGTCTCCCCAAGAGGGAGAGCCTACGTCATAATTTGTGGCAGAGGGGGCCTGCGTTCGCGCGGCCCCTACCAGTTCTAGTTTAAGCTTTCCCTGAACTCAATTTGATTTTTCATGATTGAAAAAGCGAAATTTTAACGAAAATAAACCTACAAGGTTTAGGTCTCAATTAACTAGATAATAAAAAAATAATTTATTTTATAAATTAATTTTTTTATTTAGTATTTATTATATTAACATCAATATTTTTATTCTTTTCAAAAATAATATTATTGATTTATAATATAATTTTAGATGATAATTATTGTATTAAATATCATCATAAATTTTATTCTTACTTGTTAATGATACTTATATTTTATTATAAAAAGTTTATTTAATTATAAGTAAAAAAAGAGAGAAAAACAATGGCAGAAAATACTGGTTAGAGGGTGTTGGGGACAGGCGGCTTCTCTCATTTAAAGCCATTTAAGTTTAATTTAAATAGCTTTATTCAACAAATAGAACAAGAAGAACCATTAAAATAAACAATATAGAGAATCCATTAATGGTAAGATCAAGTAATAAATTAGGCTAAAGAAACGACCAAATCCTCTTACAAAAACGAATGCATAATACTAGCAATTATTATCCCAGCTCTCCTTTAACAACCAACTATATTTTGGGCTTTGGTTGTTGCCAAAATTAAGCTTCCCACATTTGACCCGGTATTTTATCAAAAGGAGTCATCTTTACTTGGAGAGCATTGCATGGAAAAGCTAGTTTATAACAATGCTAGTCGAGAACCAGCTTCACATGAAGCTTATGACCTAAATCTCAAAACCTCAAATCTACAACACTCCCAATAATGTATTAACAGCAAAACAGAAACTGCCACACTATAATAACATTTGTATGAAGTTTGTTATTTGTAAAGGATTAGCTAGGATTTGTGGCCACGTATGCAGCTTGGTCAAATGGATAAAATTCTCACTTGATGTTGTATGCCCTCTTCGCCGAACTGAGTGTGTTTGAAAGAAGCATTGCTATTGTCATTGGACCTACTCCCCCCGGAACTGGAGTAACTGCTGTGGCAATCTTGCAGGCCTCTTCGTAACAAACATCTCCAACTAACCGGTATCCTCGTGGACTACTTGCATCCTTTCACATGAACAATATAACACACAAATGAGGATAGGTAATGGGAACATGTAGATGGATAAAAACGAAAAAGAAACGAGGGAAATGTCCACTAACCTCAACTGGATTTATTCCAACATCAATAATAACAGCACCAGGCTTTATCCAGCTACCTCTCACCATATTTGGTTGCCCCACAGCAGATATTATAATATCTGCTTGCCTTGTAATTTCCTCTGGATTCTTGGTTCTTGAATGGACAATAGTTACCGTAGCATCTTCCCTCTACAAATATCAAGACATTGTTGGGGGAAGAAATAAGAATTTATTTTCTTAGAGGTTGATAGAAATGATTAGGATAAAAGCCATTACTTGTAGCAACAGAGCAGCTGGCATCCCAACGATATTACTCCGGCCAATAACAACAGCCCTCTTTCCTTTAATATCAACACCGTATCTATGCAATAGCTCTATGCATCCTTTAGGAGTACATGGAACAAACAAGGGTTCTCTACCTGGCATGGCAAGACGACCAATGTTCAACGGGTGGAAGCCATCTACATCTTTCTCAATCGTAACAGCATTTAAGATGTTCTGCTCATTCATATGCTGGTGGAAACCCATGAAGCACAATCAAGAGCCATATCAGTATCAAATGCAAGACAAACCCAGAGATAGACAACAAAATATGTTGACTCCCGATTCTAGCAAAGGTCCTATCGTATGGACTTCTACTAAACAACAGAACAAGACCGAGCCAGCAACAAATAAGGCAGATGTTTGGATGGTATAAAGCAGGGCAGATTCACCAAAACTCCTATTGGCAGACAACATAATGCATTAGCTAAATAATTGCACTAGCTATTTCAAATATTGCAATTTAAGCTGCTTAATTTCCCTAGACAATGATTAGTTTCAACCATGCAACCCCATATACTATATATAGTGTGATTCACATAAAGAAGATAAAAATGTAGGTTGTTATAAGTAGATTAGAATCATACAGAAGGTAGAGGCAATTGAACAAGGATGCCGTGAACCGAAGGATCGCCATTGAAGTCAGAGATGAACTTGAGAACTTCTTCCTCAGAAGCATCATCAGGTAAATGTTCTTCAAAGGAATTAATCCCTACAGATTCACAAGCTTTCTTCTTGTTCCGCACGTAAGTAGCAGAGTCCTTCCGATCCCCAACTAGAATAACTGCTAATCCAGGAACAACTCCATTTGCTTCCTTCAGTTTTGATACTTCAGCACTTATCTCTTCTCTTATTTGCTTTGCCACTGCTTTCCCATCGATCACCTTAGCAGATGGCTCTGTAGCCATTGAAGCTTTATAACAACAAACCCAAACCTGCCTTAATGATCCCATTTTTATATAAAGATTAATGTGATCAAATATTTAAGCCCGCATAATGCAGTCCAAGCGTTTGACGAAATGAGAAAGTGACAGAAAAATAATAAACAAAAACAAATTATGTTAAAAAAAAACTTCTTAAAGAAAATGAGAACTTCCATAAAAACTCCATACCGGTGACGAAACGGGAAGAGCGAGGAGAGCGGAGGGAGAGGGTTCTAGAAAGGGTAGGGGTGGGTGAGCTAACATGAAGTGGGCCCACAAATCGGCGAAGGGAAATGAGTACGTTGCTGAAACGGGTAAAGGGGAGGCGGTGAACGGCAGCGGCCGACGAAGGGTCAGTGAATATCATGGACGCCATAATATTGATATGAGTCCTGAAACGACGCTGCAGTAAGCTAAACGTTGCTTCAGTACTTAGGGCTTCACTAAAATGCAGAGACGAAGACGGAAACGGAAGCTGCTTCTCAGCTATTCACTTTGCAGGTGGCTTTGGCGGCGCTACTCTTTCACTTCTTTTGTGTTTTTGGGCTTCGACTTTACCAAAACCACACACTTTTTTTATTTTGGCTTAAATAAAAAATAGGAGGTACATTTTTTTTTACTTTAAGTACTTAAAATATTTTTTATAAAAGTAAGTGCTTAAAATTTTAAAAGTTATAATTTTAATTGTCTGACTGTTAATGGTGTTAAATTTTTTTAACCAATCAATGCTTGACACATGATATATTTGAGGTACTTAAAATTTTAACTTTTAAAATTTTTGGCACCTATTTTTACAAAAAAATACTTTAAGTACCTAAAATTTTTGGACACTTATTTTTATAAAAAATATTTTGGGCACCTAAAGTTTAAAAAATACATACTTTAGGCACCTATTGCCGTTTTTCGCGTTTTGTTTTTATAGGTAAACCTCACTGGTGCGGAAAATTCTTGGTAAAGTTAAAATTAGGGATTTTATATAAATTTTTATTAAACTAATAAAAATTTATGTAGTTACATAAATTTTTATAAAAATGGTAAGAATTTGTAAACCACGAATTCTTATTCAGTCTTATATAATTTTTTATAAAAATAGTAAGAATTTATGAAGGGCTATGTTTTAGCCTCACCCTACAATTTCTCCACCAGTGTTCTTTTTTATTTAATAATTTTTTATTTTAGTCATTAAATTTAAAAAAAAATAAATTGGTCACTTACATTTTCAACATATATCACTTTGTTCATCCAATCGTTAACTTCTGTTATTCAAATAGCAGAAGTCTAACTTTGTAAATACAAAATTAAATAAGAGACTTTTTTTCCCAATTGTGTATAATATATTATATATAGTAATATAATTCTATTAATCTATTTTAAACTTACTTATATATATTTCCCTTTTATGATTAAAAACTCTAACCCTAATTTTTTCTTCTTCAGAAATATAAAATCAAAAAGGTTAAGATTTCTGGTGCAACAACTAATGAAGAGCTGTTTTTCTGTGGATGATGAAGAAATAATGGAAAATGGCGGTGAGAATGATGAGTATGTTGATGTATTAACAGTCGAGAAACGGACGTAGTTGGACTCTACACTTCGTATGAAAAACTCAGATGGCCTTTGTGATTAGGGGTGAGCACCGAAACTAAGAAAATCAAAAATCGAGTTATGCAGTTCGAATTTATATTTTAGGGTTTAGTTTTCGATTCGGTTTAAAATTTAAAATTTTCAATTCAATTCGATTTTGGGTTTTTCATATGAAACTTATTTATTTCATATAAACCCGAATTAAAAAATATATATTATGACTCAAATCAAATGTACTATATTTTAAAGATAGTCTCTTGAAATATTTGAATTTGCTTTGAAGGCAATCTCTTAGAATAGTTGATTATTTTTTTAATATTAAGTTGATTGAATATTGCGCTTCAATTTGGAATGTGTTTTTATAATATTTACTATTCACGGGTTGTTGGAGTTGTTGTATGATGTTGGATATTTAATTTTGTCTTTAATCAAAATATATATTATACTGAATATTTGTGTTTTATGTCGATGATGTGGAATCATTGTGTGGATATTATTTGAATGTATATTTTATGTTATTTAATTTTTAGATATGATGTCTGTTTTGTAATCATCGTTATTTTTAATTTATTCTTATTTGAAATCTTAGATTTGTCAACGGGCTCAAGACTTATTTCTTGTTCTTAATAACAAATTAAATTGATATTTGAGTGTTCAGTGATAAATTAAAATATGTTATGTGTTTTATTTATTTATTGAATTAAAAATACCCGTTAAAACCACATTTTTAACCGAACAGAAACGTAAAATTCAGTTTTTAATATTTTGATTTTTTACCATTCGGTTTCGATTTTTAAAAAAAAAATCGCAGACTGCTGTTCAGTTTATATTTTTGTCAAAAACTGAACCAAATACACCCATATTTGTGATGATGATAAACATGAAGTCACGGATTGCCAAGAAAATGGTTCAAGAGGTTTCTTATGGAATTGTGAATCAAATGAGGTTCTCGTTACATTGCTTCTCTAATGATATGATAGAAAAGATTAACAAAAATTATATTTTAAAAAATTTATAAAATAACAAAATTCGAAATTCGGAGCCGAAGACCTATACAAAAAATTAATGGTAATACTGTTGTTAAAGATAATAATTTGAATGTTATATTATTTTTGCACAATTTTTTCTGGTATAATAACAACTTAACAATAACTTTTGTTGTTTTTATGGTAGAACGCAGTTGTTCAACTATTGTTTTGATCTGATAGGTTCACATACTTAGACGATATGATACAAAAGATTAAATTAATAAAATTTTTAAATATGAAAAGTTAAATTTATTGTATTTTTTGAATTATGACACAATATAATGTATACATTTTAGAGAGTAAAAATATTTTCATACCATATCACTTTAAACGTCTGTTTTAATTTTAACAATAAAATAATTTTTTTATAATAATATTTTAATTGAGTATCTTATTTCTATTTTTTAAAAGGAAAATGACTTACTTATAACTAAACCCATGATAAAATGATATTAAGTGTGATTTACCCAATAATAAAAGGCTTAAATGAAAAATAGATGCTCACAATATACTTTTTTTTTTAATTTTAGGTGTCAACAAATTTATTTTAATTTGATGGGTAAAATTCAACCAATCAATGCTTTTTCATTTAGAATTTATTTTATTTTTGGTCACCTAAAATTTAAAAAATATTTATAAACATTTACATTTTCAACAAAATATCATTCTAGTCACAAAAACGATTGTTAACTCTAAATTTCCAAATAACAGAGATCTAATTTAGTACATAAAAAATGAAATAAAAGCCATTTCCCCCTATTGTATATAATACAATAATATAATTCTATTAATCAATTTTAAACTTACTTATATAACCCTAATTTTCTCTTTCTTCAAAAAGCATAAAATTAAGAAGGTTAAGGTTTTTGGTGCAATGACTAATTAAGAGCCTCTTTATGTGAATGATGAAGAAAAGATGGAAAATGATGGTGATGATGACGAGTATGTTGATGTATTAACCGTTGAAGAACGAATGTAGTGATTATTCGGGGGTTTTGGTTTAGAAAATTTTAGGGATTTGAGGCTTTATGATATGATGAACATAAAGTCTGGAATTTTAAAAAAATTAAAATTTTGGTTTTTCTTAAAAAATTTAAAAATCAAATTAGTGTCACGTGTCAAACATTGCCTTGGTTAATAATATTTTAAAAACTAACAACAAAAAAAAAATTATATTAGTAAAAATAAAACTTTAAATTTTTATTTTTAAAAAAAATTTATAGTTTGAAGCAAAGTATATAGAAAAAAAAATTAATGGTAATATTTTTCATTTAAGATAATAAAAAGAAAAAGATAAAAAGATTTTTGTGTTTTTTTATTCCGCAAATAAGAAATGACTTGAATCAACAATAAATCTCTATTATTTTGAATAAATTTACTTACTTAGGCAGTAAGACAAAAGATTAAATTGATAAAAAATTTAAATAAAAAAATTAAATTTATTAAATTATTTTAAATTATGACATAATATAACATGTAAAATTTAGAGAGTAAAAATATTTTTATATCTCGCTTTAAACGTTTTAAAATAATTTATTTATAATAATATTTTAATTAAATATTTTATTTATATATATATATATATTTAAAAATGGCTTACTTATTACTAAATCCATAATAAATGACATTAGCGTGGTTTACCCAATAATAAAAAAGAAGAAAAAAATAGGAAAAGTTTTTCTGTATCCCGCAAAGCTTAGAAACGACTTGAATCAACAATGAAAACTCTTTGCGCTTTAAAAAAAATAAAATTCATTTGGTTTCTTCTCTCTGGACATTAGAGCCCTCAGTTTTCATTCAAATTTACGATCTAACCTTCTTCCTTTCTCTTCTTTCTAACAAACCTAGTCTTCTTTGTTTTGTTTAAGGACGACCCCATTACCCCTTTACCCCTTTGAAAGAAACTCTAGTGTTTGATTGTTATTTTTTTGGTACTTTGTTCGGATTTTGGTTATTTTTAGAGCTTAGGATTGTGGTATGAATAGTAGAGGGAGGTATCCACCACCGGGAATCGGCGTTGGCCGGGGTGGCGGAGTGAATGCGAACCCTAGTTTTCAGTCGAGGCCATCGCAACAGCACTACGTGCAGAGGGATTTGGTTCAGAATCAGCAGCAATTTCAACAACATCACAATCAGCAGCATTTTCATCAACAACAACAGCAGGCTCCGGCGTAACCAGTTGCCCGGCGGAAATGACTCCAGTGTCATCGACGAGGTCGAGAAGACCGTACAAACGGAAGCCGTTGACTCAAGGTCACTTTTGAATTTCATTTCTTCTCTCTTTTTCTTTTGTTGTTTTTCATATTTATGACCATCTTGTGTTCTCTATTGTTTCACGTGGCAACATCTCTCTCCATAGTCGACTGCTTTTCACCTTTTGAGCATTTTTAATGACTTTAGGCATTAGTTTTTAGGTTTTAATTTAGTCCCAAACTTCCCTTTAGGAAGGGAACTTATGTATTGCCTTTGTTGTTATTCTTGTATATGCAATAGTTCTTAGGTTTTAATTTAGCTGTTTGCTTTTTTTTTTTTTATAACCATCAGTCGGTAATATATCTTGTATATGCAATAGATTCAAACTTAATCTTTAGATAATTTTTCAAAAACCGTGTTTTCCTTTAACAAACATATAATGTTTATTGTGCATGATTCTAAAATCTAATTCGCGTTTTCCTTTTTCAGTTCACAAGATTGGAAGGCAAGGATAAAGATACCACCAGCGGATACTCGCTACAAAACTGAGGTATATATTTCCTGTATAGGTCCTTGTTAATGTTATAGTATAACAGAACTATCATTTTTAAAACTTTCTTAAAGGATCTGCTTTTATCAGCTATGTTTAGAACACAATTGCAACATAGGTTCTTAGGTTTATGGATTTCACGTAGATAATCATCAGATTCATCACCATCACCATCACCATCACCATGAAAATATAAAAAATCTTCTCAGCTCTTTAGAATGGTAAAGCAAAAATTGCCTCTTTATGTTATTCTGGTAATGCAGATGATTGCTCTTCTTTACTCTAGACTATCCTATGTGTTTATATACAATTATATGTGGACAGTTTCCAAAGTTCTTGGGGACAGTTATACCTAGTTCTTCGATGTTGAGTCCTAATTTCAAGTTACATATCAAAGCGCTATTTTTGGCTTGCATTACTTCTTCCTTGGAAGCATATCATCTTATTTTTGTGACATATATCTCTCATTACAAGCCATGATAGTGGTGCAGTCGGTATTTGGACGCATTTCAAATGTTATGATTACATGTTTTCTCACTGAACTGCCTATTAAATTGCTGCCTGCCAGGATGTGACAGCTACCAAAGGAAATGAATTTGAGGACTATTTTCTGAAACGGGAACTTCTTATGGGAATATATGAGAAGGGTTTTGAAAGACCATCTCCTATTCAGGAAGAGAGTATTCCCATTGCTTTAACTGGAAGCGATATACTTGCTAGAGCCAAAAATGGAACCGGAAGACAGCAGCATTTTGCATTCCTGCCTTGGAAAAAATTGACCAAGATAACAATGTTATTCAAGGTTAAATCTCAATTTTTTTTTATTTCTTTGTGTATTCTTGTGTGTATTTATTATTGGTTCAGTTAAATAGTAATGGGTACTGCAAATAGGATAACTTTGCCCTTCCAATTTTTTATTGTTCTTCTAGTTGCTTGATCTGCATGTAAATCAGAGGAAGCAAGGCATATTTACAGAATAATGTTAACTGAAATTTGAATTATGGGCATGGATGGACATAGTGAAGTCAGGGTTCAAACTCTGTACCCGTTCTTGAAGCCAGTCCATTTTGTATTCCTTGTTGCTAAATAAGTGCGACTTTTTGTGTTGGTACAAGGTTAAGCATTTTCTTATTTTGATGAAACATGCCCGAATTAAGATATTTGTTTGAATTCTTTTTGGCTTTTGTTTTGTTTTTTTGTTCTTTTTTTTTTTTTTGGGGGGGGGGGAACCCTTTTTAGCTTCCTTTGATATGAATCATTTCCATATATGTCTTCTCTATTTTATGCTGTTACTTTTGATAGACAAAGAAGTTATTAAACCTTCTCTTCGATTTTATTTTCTTATTTTACATTAATTACCCATTCAGTTCTTGTGTTTACCCAAAATATGTATTTTTGCACAGTTGTTATACTTGTTCCAACTCGCGAACTGGCTCTGCAGACATCACAAGTGTGCAAGGAGCTTGGGAAGCATTTACAAATTCAAGTCATGGTCACAACTGGAGGTACCAGTCTCAAGGATGATATCATGCGATTGTATCAACCAGTTCATTTGTTGGTCGGAACCCCTGGCAGAATTCTAGACCTTGCTAAGAAGGGTGTTTGCATTTTGAAAGATTGTTCGATGCTTATCATGGATGAAGTAAGTATTTGATAGTTTCTATCTGTATTTTCTTTTTTCAGTTTGATTAATTTACATTTTAGAATTTGAAGCTTTGTATTTGGATAGACTTGGAAGAAAGATTATTTATTCTTTTTGTATCCTGTTAGCTGTGATTTATGGTTTGTTTCCTTTTTGGTTGGGTGAGATGGTGATAGGCTATGCTATTTGGAAATTTTAGCAATCAGTTGAAAAGTTTATTGGTTTCTTTTCAAAGGTCCTAGAAACAGTTTTGGCTGCATAATTTATTGAATTTTTGCTTAAAGTGTTTAATGTATTTTAAGTTGGCTGTATACCCCATTATCTATAGCTTAGAATTTTCTTTGGAAAAGTCAACTGCATATGCAGTTACTGAAGCTGTTTGTGGAAGTGTCTTCAACCTTTCCTTGTGAATACTCACTTTATTGGTCCCAGAGTCCCCATCTCTATTGTTCTGTAAAGACTGACCATGGTTATCTTCAGTTCCTATTCTCTTTCATTATTTATATATATATATATATTTCTTATATCTACATAAATTCTAGTTTTGGGAGTAGAATTCTGAAGTGTTAAGTCATTGGTATAACAATTCTTAAAAAAGAAGGCATCAAGATGATTGTTGTGGAATAGAGAATGAATTTGATTATTTTCCTTGTCTTTTAGCATGCTTGATTTAAGTTTTATGATCTGCATAATCTGATGTTTTGTGTTTTTGTTTCTTTCAGGCAGATAAACTTTTGTCTCCCGAGTTTCAACCTTCCATAGAGCAGCTGATACGATTTCTTCCTGCAACTCGTCAAATGTTGATGTTTTCTGCCACATTTCCTGTTACTGTTAAGGACTTTAAAGACAGATACCTACAGAAACCCTATATTATTAATCTAATGGATGAGCTTACCCTGAAGGGTATTACACAATATTATGCTTTTGTGGAAGAAAGACAGAAAGTCCACTGCCTAAATACTCTTTTCTCTAAGGTTTAACCTTATATTAACTTTTATCTAGTTTTCTCTCTTTTTTCTTGTTTGGATGAGATTTGATATAAATTTATTTGCAGCTGCAAATAAACCAATCAATCATTTTCTGCAACTCAGTAAATCGGGTGGAACTATTGGCCAAGAAAATTACAGAACTTGGCTATTCTTGCTTTTATATCCATGCAAAGATGCTTCAGGACCATCGTAACAGAGTATTTCATGATTTCCGTAACGGTGCATGCAGGAATCTTGTTTGTACTGGTATGTCATGCCATGATGTGTGTTTTTTCCTTATTGTATATGAGCTCATCTTAATTTGCAGTTTGATTATTTAACAAGTAACTGATGTTGATACTGATATAGTTTGTCAGGCTTGGCATCAGTTTTGTTTTCATCATCTATTTCTATTTCTTTTGTTTCCATAGACAATATAGCTGAAGTCTATCATACCTATTATTTTAACCCACCACCACTGCTTATTTTTTACTAGTGATACTCTACATTTGAATTTGCCTCCCTCTTTCACAAAAGTTAAATCCAGGGATTGAAGAATGATAGCGTTTTAATTTTAATAGATATATGGTACAATTTGAGCTATATTTGAGCTTTTCTTTTAATTTCTTTTTGTTGTCCCCTAATGAGTGGGCATTGATTATTTATTTCAACCAACATGCATCAAATTTTAGTTTCATTAGGATTAGTTTTTCTATGGCAGTGCATTAAACAGTTTTACTTTATTCATAAGCATTTTATAGTAGTCATTATGTAATGTAATTTACTTGCTGCAGATCTTTTTACAAGGGGTATAGATATCCAAGCCGTGAATGTTGTTATTAACTTTGACTTCCCCAAGAACTCTGAAACATACCTCCATAGGGTATGTTAGCTATCTATATTTCTCTCTTACAACACTTTTAACAATTATATATTCCTTTTGCCAATCCTAATGAATATCTTCTTGATGAGCAGGTTGGTCGATCAGGAAGGTTTGGTCATCTTGGATTAGCTGTGAATTTGATCACTTATGAAGATCGTTTTAACTTGTATATTGCCACATCTCTAACTTTTTTTTGAAACTATAGTGCTATAAGCATTGAGGTTCTCCTGATTTGTTGAGATGTTGCATGTTCTTCTCCAACAGGTATAGGATTGAACAAGAACTTGGGACAGAAATTAAGCAAATTCCTCCACATATCGATCAGGCTATATACTGTCGGTGATTTATGGTAGATGTTTCTTGTTTGGCCTACAGTGGTGAGCAATCACCCTCAAGTCCAGTTTGGAATTTTAAATATATATATATATACATATATTGTAATTTATCATTGATGATGTGCAATTGCTGAATGTTTGTTAGGGTTAATGAAGATCTGCTTATTCAAGGTGTCCGTCCTTGCACATGGGGGTGGGCATAAATATTCTGAAATACATTAGGTGATGCTGGTGGAAGACGTTTTAGCTGGGTCACTTTTGCATGTAATCCTTGAATGCTTCTTTTCCTTTTATTGATATGTCAGATTTCGTAGTCCTGAAATGTTAAGAGGATATAGCAGACTAGGAGAGAATTTAGATGAGTACTGCTTTTGATCTAGTTTAATTATGGTTTGGTACTGTCTGTTCATGATGGAAGTGTAGCTTGTGCTAGAAATTTGCTCATCTAAATCCTTGCCATTTTTTAAGAAGTTATCTGTTCATCTGTTGACATCATATTTGCATTTTCAGTTTGGTTAGGACCTTTTGCTACTTTGATATCTCTATATCTGTCATTTATATAAATAATTCAGATAATTTATTAAATTGTTGGGGATGAAAACTATATTATTATTGAATACAGAAAAAATCCTCGCAAATTATTCCTACTTTCGAGGCATTCTTACCAGTTGCCGACCCTTGACTTGAAATCCCATCCAACCTTTGGTGCATCATTTTTTTAGAATGTCAGGTCTGTTTCATTTAGTTAAAATATATATGCATGTGATTGACACACTCGATTTCAATAATTTTGTCAATATGTGGTTGCAGCCTTACCCCATCTTTCTTCCCACATTTTGGGATCAAATGATAATCCATTAAGAACCTCTTCAGTGTATTCAAATTGATTGCCATTTTTGTTTCATATTTTTGTTTTTGACACCTGTGGCCTAATTAAATACACCATCAAAGTTTTAATTCTACCTAGAAGAGAGGGGAAGGGGAAGACTCTAAGAGAAGGAATTTTTACTAAAATAAGTCTAAAACCCGACCTAAGTTGAAATGAAATGAACAAAAATATGTGCTACTTGACTTTAAAACAAGTTAAAAATAAAATTTTAGGTACATATTTTAGTCAAAAAAATGCTTTAAACTACTTTTACAAAAAAAAAATATGGTTTGGAGTCGACTTTGCACTTAGTGATTTAAAGAAATATGATTGATAAAAATAAGATAAATGAATGACTCAACAATCACTAAACCACAAACTTTAAATACTAATGCACCCAAGACTTCAACTTTCTCCGAAATAAAATTTGACTCATCAATCATAATTGTTGGTTGATTGAGTGTTAAATCCTTCGTTACTATATTTCAAAGCATAAAATAAGTTAGTATAAAATTAATTGATTGGGTCAAAGTATTTTAAAAGTTATATAAATTATTTTTATATTAGATTTATATTCTAGCAAAATTTCATTTTAGTTATAGATATAAATTAATTTTATTTTAGATTAAACTATTCAACATGTTACTCTATCGTTAGTAAGTTTACAACTGGGTCAACATATTTTAAAAAATCACAATATAGATTAATCCTGTTAATAATTATGTTATTTTGTTGTTGAATCTCAAACATACATTAACTTTTTCGGGGTAAATTTACATTTTAGTTACTCAAATATGAATAAGTTTATATTTTGACAAGACAAATTACCAACATTCTTGCCTAAACTTTTAATTTTGTATATTTTGGTGCATAAAATTTTTTTGTCTTGATGTACTTGGACAAAAATTTCTTATATTTACATCTAAAATGAAATTTTAAAAGAAAATCAAAAAAAAAAAGATTAATTAATGTGTTTATATCATCTCTATAAAGGATCAATAGTTACTGTATCAAGAAATTTACATAAACTCTATACTTTGTTTAAAAAGAAGGAACGGAATATTCAACTTTTGAAGGATGAAATACACCACTCAAAAAGATTAATTTTAGAAATCGTAATAAGATTAATTTAATAATCAAATCAGGCTGTCATTCTGCAATAACTGGCATCTTCTTTTTTGGGTAAATTTATATTTTAGTTACTCAAATAAAAATAAAACTTTATATTTTGGCCCAGGTTCAACCTGGGGACCTTGTATGCCAAATTTTGATAACCAACTTTTTTAATTTCGATTATTGGGTTGCTACAAGATTAATTATTGATTGTCTTGATAAAAGAACTAAAACCCTTCAAACAAACACGAAAATTCTTAAAAATTTAAAAAAGCATTAACAAGTGATTCTCAGAATGTGAAAGAAATATAATAGAGAAATATCCTCTTAGATTAATTGAGTTGGGATATGAATTCGAATATACTTGAGGCTCAATATCCTCTTGTTTATAAGTGAGTTGGGATATGAATAATATAGTCATTGTATTAAAGTATATGTTAAAAAAAATTGAACACCGGCCTTAATATGTTATGCATCTGACCAATGTATACCCAATATCTTATTTTTCGAAGAAACAAATTTGGTGGCAAACGACTTGTTAAAGTATTAGTCATCACAACCTCCGCTGGAGACATTCATCAACAACCTTTGCTCTAACACGCCTTCCATTGCCACGGATGTTGATGAACTTCAAACATCTCTTTTCTCTATCGTACCATCCGGTCGAAAGCGCCACTACGAGCTCATCATCGCTGTGGTAATGACCGTCGCATTCAGCAGGAGTTGGGCCATCCCCGCCAAGATCGAAGCTTTGAAGAGTCAGGTTTGCCTTTGTATGGCGTAAAACGGGGGTGAACAATCGTAAATGTCATAAACCTGACCGTCGGTGCAACAGGCCGAGCTGTCCGCGGTGTTGCATTTTCCTGGAGGTGGAGCTTGGCCTGTTATTTTGCCACTAGAATGGCAAGCACAAGTGTGTACTTCAAGAATGAACAAATTTGTGATGATTAGGAATAGAAAGCATATGAGAAGGGAGATAGTTGAAGCAATATGATTGTCCATATTCTACTTCCTGCTGTTAGTGTTGTCACTTTGAACATGTAGTGTGGGATTTATATATAAATGGGGCTTTTCATGTCGTTTAATAGATACTCACGTTATTCATTATATGAATTTGACGGCCTTTTGGCTAAGATCAAGCGTAGTTTTCAAATATATCAAAACAAATTTTACCTGTTTTCCCAAGAATTATCAGTTATAAATAATACGGATGATGCCGGCACATATCAAATCAAGAATCACCTGTTTTCGGTTTTTAGCTTTCGCTTGATTCATGCTGGGTTGAGGGTTCTGTTAGGCGTGCTCTTCTAGGTTTATTATGTTTTTCCAGATATATTATGGTGCAGTGTGTTATATACATATCGTATAATTGTATTGATATTATATATGAATATTTATTTATTTATTTGACAATGACAACTGAATTTTTATTAAAAAACTATAAAAAAATATTATTAATTTAACGCATTTAGAAGGAAAAAATTTGACTAGCTCGAGGATGAGTTAGGATCAAAGATGGTTGTGGTAAATCTATTAGACCATAAATTTTAAAATGGGGTGAGTTTATGAACTTATTTTTAATATTTAAACTAAAAAGAACAAATTGTTATAATAGAACCAAGAATTTTTGGAGGTTGTACAAAATCGAGACACCAAAATTTAGTTAGTAATAGAACTTGAAAGCACTAAAGCTATCTTGAATAACTTAAGAACTAAAACTTAAAAATTACAATAGGTTTCATACAATTTAGTTAGTAATTATGGTGAGGCATCAATCATAAAGGTAATAAGCTAGGCGATCAAGAGGAGTTGTTTGTCATTATTTGTAAACAACCATCAACCAAGTACATCTATCTTTCTGTTACCATCATAGAATCATAATCGATTAAATTATCCTAAAGATCTTTGTATGAGCATCAAACGAGTTAAAAAAAACTAAAACGTGCTAAAATAATAAATTGGGTAACAAAAAAGTAATTTGAGTTAGATTTAGTTAAAAATATATAAAAAAACAGAAAAAATAATAAACTTTAACAACTAATACTAAAATTAATTACCAACCACAAACCAAGGAAACAGAAGCAAGGAGGCTGGGGCGCTAAAGGGTTCAGAAAAAATTAGGGTAAAACCCAAGTTCAATATTTATTAAATATATTAATTTGATTTGTATAATTATGTACGTGAGATTTTGATATGATTCAGTTTTGATAAGTTATTAAAGTCATTATTAATGTAATGTTATGTTACGTTTACATATTATATATACAAATAATTATATTAATTATTGTTCAAAAAATAATTATATTAATTAAATACGAAAATAAATAAATGTATTTATTTTTAAAATGTGTATCATAAAATTAAATTTTTATATGTACAGTTGATCCAAAATTAAAAATTTACGTGCATAATTACATAAATTTAAAATCCGTGTGTTATATTATACATATTGAATCAAAATTAATAGGAGTATACAGTTTTCATATTATTTTAATAAAGTATGTTTGCTGAGAAAAATATTTCTACCTTTAGATATTTTAACAATCAATATCTTTTTTAATAAATATCTTATTTTTATCTTTAATTTATATTATCTTAATTTTAATATGGATTCTACCATTACAAATATGACACAATCTAAACATTTGTCGTTGAGATTGACTAAGTCACTTTTTATTGGATAAAAAAAGTCTAGCTTTAGTTTTTATCTAAAACAATTGCATTGGCAATAATTATTATAAAAGATTGGCTACTGCAGTTATGTGAAAATGGGGATTTTACTTCTTTTCTTTGGAAAAAAATTCAAACACATGTAGAACAATGTCATCCAAATCAGTCGAAATTCTCAAAACAAAACTGAATAGAAAATTTAACAAATCTAACAAACCAATACTGCTAGTGAAGCACGACCTTAATGCAACTCACTTCTTCTTCTCTCCACCTCCAGCTGACCTGTAATGTACACAAGAAATGCATCATGTTACAAAACCTGAGTCCCAATAAAACATAACGACAATAATTTATCCAGTAGTCATCGTTGGACCAAGTACCTCATCTTGCGGAGAACGCTGGACATCTCCTCACGCTTCTTCTTGGCCCGCTTGTGAGTGCCGAGCTTTCTCTTAGCCACCTTCAAAGCACGCTTATCTTTCCCTACCTTGAGAAGTTCAGTTATCCTCTTCTCATAAGGAGCAAAACCGGCAACCTCCCGAATTAGACTCCTCACAAAGTGGACTCTTTTGCTGGTTTTCTAGAACAAAAAACACATGATATATCAACAATACAGAGTATAAGATTAGGACAATATTAAGGTAAGTTAGAAAATAATAAGAAAAACATGCAGATTATACCACAAGGCTCCAAAAGAAATAAGGAGCCACCCCTAAAGTAACTTAACAAGACTTAATCATAGAACCTTCCATCTTCTGAGGAAAGAAGGCTTAAAAATGTGCATAAAATCGAGAATGCAACTTCACGAGAACTTTGAATAATAGGACCTTACCCCCTTTCTATTTGAAGGGCGGGGAGCCAATTCCTTCTTGGTAACATGTCCCCTGTTTAAGCCCACAAAAAGGCCAGTATTAGGTTGACTCGGAGCCATCAACTGAACGAACCATCAAAGAGCATGACAAGTTAGATACCAAATCGTTCTAAGAAAGGCAGGTGAATTCCGTAAAACTACTTAAAATTAACATTGGAGATCCCAAACAAACTATAGAACCATCCAAGATATCTACTCAGAGAAATGGTAAAATCTTTTTCCACTTCCAGTGAATCACATTTGACAAATTACACCCAATAGATCACCTCAGATATAAGATTAATGCTACCAATGAACACGGGGTTAAACATGATCAAATCAGATGACTAAAATTCATCAAAATTGAATTCAGCACTATCATAAAAGTATGTCACGGTAAATTTTCCTCATTTTCAGACTTGACCACCAACTTAACAGCTTAGGACTAGGAGGAATAACTACTTTTTCATACAAAAACTTGAATAGATTTTAAACTCAGTTTCTGAGAAGCAAAGAAGATAATGAAGTATGAACTTCAGATAGTAGTATTGGAACCAGTTGAATGTATCAAGGGAATTTTTTTTCAGGAAACCAAAGCCTAAAATATACAAATTCTAGAACCTCCAGTTTTAGGTTATTTACAGGCATTTTTTTAAACTTCAAAATCAAACAAGAACAAGGGGGAACCTTTCCTACAAAACAAGACACAAATGGAATGCAACAAAGGCAGAGAAAGTAGCAGTGTCGGCGTATTTTCTCACCTACCAAACAGCTCCAACAGAAAATCAAATGGAGAACCTGGAAGGTGCAAAAGATTGAAGAACAGAAATTAGCTTCTGAAACCCGGAAAAGATCTCAAGTTTCAATTAGACTTGGAACTTCGAAGGGCGGCTAAGGCTAACCTTCCCTACCGCACAAGGAGAAAATGACTAGGGTTCCGAGTTTTATAATGACAATTCAGGTCGGGGCTTTCTGGTTCCATTGGCTAACCGAAAAGTTAAGAACGAAAAGGTTTTGCTTGTTGGTCCCATGAACGGAGATCCAAAGGACCAATAAGAAAACGGGCCTAATTGTTAGGTCCTAGTTTCAAATTTGCATCTCTTTTTGAGACCGTTATTCAAAATTTTAATTAAGGATAATTATTTAGCATAAAAGATTTATTTTGCGAGTAAGTTAAAATCATGATATGTGTTTTTGTGATAAATTTAAACAAATTTGTGAAAAAATTAACTGATTACAATAATAATAATTTTTAATTAAATTTGGAGACATTTTAGTGCAAACAATATTGTATTCTCGTGGATAATGTAAGATTTCAAAATACATTTTTTTTATTTATATTTTGTTAACGAGAGCAAGAAACTTTAGTTCATTAAAAATAAAAAAGTACAACAAATGTAACACACGTAAATTATAAAAAATATTAAGATCAAGTCTACCAAGAAAGCTCTTGAAAAAATAAAATTAAGATATGTGACTAAAGTATGAAAAAAATGAACTTCTCTTAAAATATTTCGTTCATCTTTTATAGAAAAGCCCAACAATCTTCTTGAAATGATTCAATAAATTTAACCTTTCATATTTTAAAAATTCCATTAGTGAAGTGATTGTGTCTACTAGTAGGTAGCATTAGGTCATAATGAGTTTATTTTATTAGTCTGTCAGTTGTACAGTAGAAAAGTAACTGTGTATGTCGAGATATCACATATGTTGATTATCGAACTGGTGAACAATAACATTGAGTGTGGTAAGTGGTCGAATGGTGTGTCAGGATAGTGCAATATCAATTTTTTTTTTTGAACAATTTCTACCTGGGGGAGGGGAATGTTGCTCGTGCTGGGTCTTGAACCCACAACCTAAGAGAATGGGAGGGTGTCAACTGAGAGCTTTAACCACCTGCTCTAGAGATTGTTGACTGTAATATCAAAATTTTTAAGTACGAAGGGTTCAGTTTATAGAATATTTCAAATTAGGGCCAAATTAATAGAATGCATAAGTTTCAAGGACTACAATTGTGATTATACCAAACAATTGTTTCAATTTTAATGACAAAGTGACTTGTTTGTCACAAAGTTTTAATTGTGATATGTTTGTTTCTAAACCTACAATCGAGTGATTAAATTGTTGCCTTTAGAAAAGAGTGACATGTTTCTTTCTAAAGCTATAATTAAAGAAAAAAATAATATATTTGTTATTAATCTATAACTAAGTGACCTTTACTCCTTCAGCGTATTTTACCCAAATTTTTTTAGAGCTTTCCTACTCTCTAACTAATATAGCTGAAGATCTAGAACCACTTGCCCTGCTTGAGCTATGAACGTGGGCTGCTGGAGTGAGTCCATTGTTTAATGTTTGATCTCAAAAATCTCATCCTCAAAATGAAAATTCTTTGACAAAGAGAGGCAGATTGATATATACACTAAACATTTGTCCAATATCGTACGCAGTACTTTATTTTAGGGAACCTATACAATTATAGGGGCGAAAATAGGTCTATGTCGATGGGTTGGATTCGATTCTGGCTCTGGCATATGGTTCAATTCATTGGTTGGTTCATAAAAAAACTTCATTTAATGGGTCTTGCAATGATAAATTTGGAAGGAATGCTTATACAGAATTAAAGTTTCTCAAAATTACTTCAACTGAACATTTCACAAAATCTTGAAATTAGGGACTGAAACAAAGCTAAAACCATCAGAAAAAGAAAGTTTTAACCTACTAATTGATTCAAACATCACTCAATGAACCCTCTTAAGTCTTAAAGGCCTCAAGGGCTTTCTTGCAGAAGAAGATGATCTCAAAGCTTCAATCTTATCCTTGCATTTGCTGTTGTCCCCTTTGTTCTCTTCCAAACACTTCTCCAACAACGCCTCGGAATTGGCTCCGGACAACCTCTTCTTCTCCGTTTTCTCTTGATCCATCATCTCAATAATTTTAAGATCTAAAAAAATATAACATATTCACAAACATTAAACAAATATACTTTAAATACAAACAAACATGAACAGTGATATATTCGTTCATACTCGGTTCATCTACTACAGTAATCAATACCATGAAATTTGACACATGTAAGGCAAAAGAAAGAAACAAAATTCTGGGCTTTCTTGTTTCAGTAGTTTCATGGCGATAGAAAAAGGCATGTTGTCAAGAAAAGATCAAGAATTAGTTGGCAAGAAAGAAGATGGTTTGATCTGATATTAACTAAAAACAACAACAATTATGAATGATGAATCATGAGAGTGAGAGAAGTTGAATTCAGAATTATTATATCTAAAACGACAAGAAAAAAGGGGAGAAAGAAGTGGAAGATGTGAACTTACCCGGAGAAAAACGCAATGATAGAGAAAGTGAAGTTTGCAGATGAAGAGATCGGGGAGAAAAGCTTCTCCTTTTTTCCGCTTAAAGACAGATGGAGCAAGAATTGGAACTTACGGAGGCAGTATTGAAATTTTTTTCTTGAAATAGTCTCACTATAAATATTAAATATTAAATACTAAAACTCAAGGGTAAACGAATAGAAATAGTATACTCCCTCCGTGTCTTATTAACTTTTAAAAAATTACATTTTTAAACTTTCACTATAATTATTTTAAATATTTTAAATAATTAAAATAATTAAAATATATATTTACAAATCACTTGATTCAAAATTTAAAACATATATATATTTTATTTTTATCAATAATAAATTTTAGTCTTGTTTGACGATTAGCATATAACCGATAGTTGATAGCTGATTTGATTAGCGGATTATATTAGTTGATTGATAACTGATTGCATTAGTTGATTTGACTAGCGAATAGTATTAGCTGATTGCGTAAAAGTGTTTGGTAAAATTAACTGATAGCTGTTTCATTATTTAAACAAGCAAAATGACATATAAGGACATTATTATATTCAATACTTGTTCGAATAATTTATTAGTTATCAATATTTTGTATATTAATTATATTATAAAAATAATTTATATAATATAACATTACTAATTATATTTGAAGGATTTATATATTAATTTATTATTTATATAATTATTTTAATACAGTTTAATTAATTATTAAATTTAAATACAAATATAAATATGTGAGAATAAAAAAACAAAAATATTACTTTACTAATGTCACAATGTAAATACGTGAGATTGAAGAATTAAAATAGAAAATGTTAAATTTAGGTAATGTGGAGATTTTTTATACTTGTTAAGAGTAAAATGGTCTTTATAACTCTTATGTCAAAATCTCTAATTTGAAAAAGCTGCTAATAGGAGCTTTTGAAAATTAGAGGTATTACCTCGATTCGCTATTCACCAAACATTCAAATTAAAAGGATTTGACCGGTCAAACCTCTAATAATAGCTAAAACCTTTAATTTTAGTTCAAACCGTTATTTACCAAACATGGTCTTTAATTAATAAAGAGTCAATATTGGAAAAATGACAAAAAAAATGAATAAGGGACAAATTTAGGGAAGAGAGGGAGTATCTTTTTGTGCCCTATTTATGTCCCGTATTAAAATCCTAGGGGCTGTTAATAAGACTAGTAAGATTTCTATAATCAATGCTTATTTGATTTTTCATTAAATGAAATAAATGTAATAATTACATTTCAAAAAAAATTGTGTTCCACCAATTTAATAAAATCTAGCCTTAAATGAAAAATAGGTGCCCAAAGTATGCATTTTTTGAACTTTAGGTGCCTAAGGATTTTTTTGTAAAAATAGGTGCCTAAGGATTTTTTTGTAAAAATAGGTGCCTAAAGTTTCAAAAGTTATAATTTTAGGTGTCTGACCGTTAATGGATATTAAATTTTTTTAACTAATCAATGCTTGACACGTGGCATATTTGAGGTATCTAAAATTTTAACTTTTGAAAATATTTTTACAAAAAAATACTTTATGCACCTAAAATTATAACTTTTGAAACTTTGGACACCTACTTTTACAAAAAAAAAAATACTTTAGGGGCACTTATTTTTCATTTAAGCCTAAAATCTAATAGATGTAATTAATTACATCCTTAAACCTAAAACCTAAATTTTAAACTATAAAACCCTAAAACATAAACCTAAAACCTAAAACCATAAACCATACACTTTAAATTATGAACCATGAACCCTAAATCACTATACCCTAACATATAAAACCCTAAATATTAAAATATAAAACCCTAACCATAAAGCCCTAAACTCTAAACCTCTAAATTCTTAGAATTTAATTACATTAAATCGATAGAACACACTTTTTTAAGAATGTAATTATTACATTTATTAGATTTCATTGAAAAACTAAATTAACAGTAATTATAAGAATTTTATTGATGCCCCTTAGGGTTGTCTATAGCAATTTTAATAGGTTTTGATTTTATGGTTAAAGTTTAAGATTAAGGTTTAGGAAATTGGGATAGAATGTATTTTTTAAGTTTACAGTTTAGGATTTATGGTTTGTAATTTAATGTTAGAGCTTAAAATTTATAATTTTTTAGTGTTTGATATAGAGAAGTGCACCAAGAAAGAAAGAATGTGAGATTTTTATTAAAAATAAACAAATTAAATTATTTGTGCTTTTTAATTTTCGTCCCAAATATATATTTTCTTCATATTATTTAATAAAAATTTCACTTGAATTTATATATGTCAAATCATTAAATGTTATTTAGAATTAAAATAATAAATTTAAATAGTTATTTCTAAATAACTTAAAATTTATATTAGATTCTAAATAAATATTAAAATTTCAATATTAAATTTTTTATAAAATTAAATTAAATTGCCATATCAATTTCCTCTATTATTTTTCTTATCTTACAGTTTCTACAAAAAGGTAAACTGAATGAAAGCCTTAAATTAAATTAAGTTA
>JAGYYJ010002811.1:0-38943 GCA_019671005.1 Hibiscus mutabilis | reverse complement strand
AAAATTTAATTGTAATTATTTATCATGTTATAGTACGTTTTGATTCCAATTTAAATCACTTTCTCTAATCATATAAGATATGCATATATATATATATATATATATATATATATATATCTTCATATTTTTTTATATGTTACAATATTTATTCATATTTTTATATATCAGTATATATATATAATAAAAAATTGAGAGATTCGTCTCGAACTTAAAAATATAATCATTAATTACTAAAAAATTTGAGTTATTCGAGTATTTATTTTACAACTCAAACTTTATTTGAAATAATTTGAGTCGAATCAAAACGAGTCAAGTATTTTTGCCTCGAGTCGAGTTATTCAGTTTTTTGAGTCGAGTTTTGCTCACCCTAGATATATCTACAATTTTGCATCTAATTTTACATTGCACTGACCCGATCTTCTGTACCGAGTTCATGTCCGAAGATGTTGGTGTCCGAGACTTTTTTTACTGTCTTCAATAAAGATAGATGCAATGGCATTTTTTTTATACGTTTCTCCATTTAACTGGTAACTGGCAAGTTGCATAATGCTAAACTTTGGCCATGAATTGGATATTATTAGTCTAAATGCTTTCATTCAATCAATTATAAAAAAAACTCTGGTAGACATATGCTTCAGTTTTTACTAAGATTAAGGCTCCGTTTTTTGTTGCATTTGCCCACCATTTTCTTGCCAAACAACCAACGGTTTGGTTGTGAACAGGCGTTTGTCCACCATTTTCAACGCCTAAACAGACGCTTGCTGTGGCAGTTGGATTTTCTAGCTTCTGCCAACGAGCTTTGCAGCCCCAACGGCCGTTCGGTTGCAGGCTTGCAGCAATGGCAAACGAAGCCTAAGAACACTAGAATCTGGAGGCCCTTGGCTCAACTTTCATGTAACCTCTAATCGGGTTGTGTTTTGAAGTAAAACGGCATCACACTTCACATAAATACAAAAAAAGGATTACACCATAAAAAGAGATGCCATATTTAGACATCACTGCAGGTCTGCAAACAAACCACATTCGAATTGCAAGGTTGATCCTCAATTACATCTTTAGCACCAGAATTCACTGTCCAAATATTTGTGATATTGTCTTGTTAATGATTTGGTACAGTTCTTCCCTGCAAAAGGGGGTGGTTCAGAGTTAGGTTGTTAAAGATACACAAAATCACCTATGGTGGAGTTCTCTTCTTCAACATAGAAAAATGTTGTTTTGCGTGTACAAGTAACAACTATGGGTTTCACCATCAAGCAATCTCTAAAGTCGAGGAATTCTACTTACCGATCTGGTTTGAACAAGAGATACCGGTAAACAAACCACTGAAAAAAAGGAAAATATGAGTTAGTAATTGAACCCTCGGCGGAGATGGGGAACTATAAATATATACTGGTGTACGCTAAGCATGGTTGAAAGCTAGTGTTCAGGCAATTTACAGTAGAAAACAGTATTCCAATAATTTCTAGCAAAACTGGGATAATTGGCAATTTGTCGACAGCCTGTTCATATCAAAGGAGGCTTGAAGTCATGTCTCGAAGTTATTATTCTAATAGTTAAAATTTACAAATATGGTTTGAAACTCCAAAGCAGCCAATTACCGAAATTACATTCGTTGATGTCCACAGGGCCACAATAGCTGCAAATCCCAGACCAATGAGACCTACCTTATCTTCATCAGATTTATCCCACTGTTCCATACAAATAAAAGCAAAATCGGGGGAAAATTAAAGAAAAAAAAATATGCCTTGATCCACACTGCTGCCGAAGACAGGAATCGAAGATGAAGACTTTCCCTTGCTTTACTGAAATCAAACTAGATGAAAGTATAGGAAAATACAGGAGGAGAAATGAAAATATAAAAGTTATATGAAATTCAAGCATAGAAATTCTGTTATTTCTTGAACGAAGTACTTACCATCCCCCACCCCTCCCTCGATATGTTTCAAGCACATGTGCAATCATGATAAAAATTCACAACTATTTGTCTGTGAGAGAGAAACTTACAACATTTAGCACAGACTTGACAATACTAAGCGAGGTTGAAGACTCCGAGCTATCACCTGAAGCCTTCACAATAACAGCACAATTTCGCCTCCCTGCAGTACAAGGAAATCAGGAAACAAGAGGAAACAGTGAGTTACCCAAACACCTAATTGCCAAACATTTTCAGCTACGAATCAAGTTTCCCATCAACATCACAGAAACTAAAAACGATTCTCTATACCCCCCCCCCCCACTGATAAGTCCTAAACACCTAATTCCAATCTCAAGTAATTGCTCTGTCCCTATACTGCAACAGCCAAATGATTAACATAGTTGAATCCCATTCCGGCCTCGTAGCATGAAAGATAATCAGACGGCACAATGAGCCGAAGACCATCAACTGAGAATTTCCTTGCCCTAAGTTAATTTTCTAAACACCAATGACTGCCACAACAATTGCTTATTTCCATGTCACTCAATCACACATGTACACATACAATCCATTGTTTTAGCAGAAGCCCCCACATTAATTTCCTCAAAACCTCATTTTTAACCTCAGGTATCCAGAGATTGATATTTATATCCGGGTTTATATGTAACTAAATGCATCATCCATCTCATAAAAATTTATAACTACCATAAGAAAAAAGTATAAAAAATGAAAATATAGACTCAAATTCAACTATGAACTAACCAAAGACACACCTCCGGTATAAGAAACTAGGGGTTTCTGAGAAGTCCTGAAAAGGGTCTTTCTATCTTGTAAAAGCAATGGCGGGAGCAGCCTTGCAGTAAGGGAAGCCATGAAAATACCTGCCAGAAAAGGATAAAAACAGCAATTTCTAAAAGTTGGTTATTTTGGTTGGAGTCCAAAAGGGTTTAGATTAAACATGAAAAAGAAGAAAGATATTAACATGAAGAAGAGAACCGAGTTTAAGGTTTCTACCTCAGTTGCAGCTAAAAGAGAAACTGAGAGCGAAAATAGAGAAATTCTTTTTTTATCAGTGTGATTTATGGCTCTTATCCTTTTTTTTTATTTTATTAATTTATTGTATCTCTTAGCCTGCTGGGATGCTTATTGTTGGATAAATTACACCATTGGTCACCAAAGTATTATATCTTTTCTACTTCAGCCATCAAACTTTTTTCCTGTAAATTTGACCACTAATGTTATTTTTTTATTTTGGTCATAGACCGCTAAAAATTAACAAAGTGGATGATTTGGTATGGTATAATAACAGTTTTATATCTTACAAATTATATATTCTATCAATTTAGTCTTCATTTTAATTCTGATAGTTTAATAAATTTAACATTTCAATAAGATACAAAAAATCTAACTCATCCCACCTCGCTGTCATCTTTAATTGTAGCATACAAAATTGTTATTATCAAAGTCGAAGAATAGATATTGTCCTTGTATGTAATATGGGAATAAATATCTAAATTATACATAAATTTTGGTCAAATGTGAAATGTTATAAATGAAATTTTGATTTCGTGCAATTGAATACATGGAATTTTGATTTCATTCAATTTTCACAAATTGTATCCAGAGGCCATTTGCAAGGTAATCATCATATATGTAAATGCCAGATTTGCCAACTTTCTTTCTTTGCTTAAAGCAAGATGCGCGGATAATTCGATTGAATTTTCCGGTGACTTGGGCCGAACACCTCGAGTGCCAGAAAACCGTTGTTCACACCCTGTACCGGACCATGGTCAGCAGAGGTCTAGCCTTTGGTGCGCGGCATTGGATGGCAATACTGCAACTTCAGTGTGAGCGGCTTGTTTTCTGCAATGGCAACTAATGTTCCAACCAAGGATTCAACCGGCAAAGTTTAGTGTAATAACCAAATCAGTCCGGGCCTTAAAGCTCAAACATTACAACCCAAATTACCCATATCATACCCGAATAAAAAAAAACCAATACCCATATCTAATCCATTAACCCTAGCCACCCCAAAACTAAACCCTAGCTGCAACCATCTATTAAGTTGCCGTCGTCAAGTCACAAGCCGTCGCCGCCAAGCCGAGCTGCACCGCCCAACCACACATGCCTCGTCATCACCTCCCCTGCCACCACGGATACACCTCACTGCCACCATGCACCATCTGTCCTCATGCTTTCTACCTCACGCTTTTGAAAACCCTATATATGGGAGTTAAACCGGAAAAAAATGGAGATTAGAGACCGAAAAATCGAGCCAAAAAATAAAAAAGAGGGAAATCGAATCAAAAAACAAGAAATAAAAGGTAAAAAAATATATATATAACAAACCCTTCGGTTTTTTCAGATCTAAAGGATTAGGAGAGGATTTAGGACAAACCAGCCTTAGATCCGGCTTTAGGGGGCAAAACTGAACGGAGCCAACTCCTTGCATGTGCTTCGGCAACCGTTTGCGGCGGTTCTCTGTCGCCGGCGAACGACGGCACGAGGCGGCCGTTGAGCAGACAAGAGCGGACGACAGAGGGAAGGGGGAGAGAATTTGAGAGAGTATTTTTTTTTTGAGTTATCCATGGCCAAATGATTTTTTGGGGCAAAATTGTAGACGTCGTTTTGGCCATCTCTGTTCAAGCCCAAAACGACGCAGTTTCATATGTAACCCGCATAGCAGACCCGACCCGGCCAGGATCTACGCCTTTTAAGCTGACTGGGATAATTTCATCCTTAGTCCCTCCGCTTCTGTATCCTTGCAATTCAGCATTTTAATTTCGTTGTTTTATATTTTGGCCACTGGTTTCTTTATTTTATGTTTTTTATTAATATTATTATTATTATTATTAATCCTATATTACTACACTAATAATATTAATTAGCCTTATTATTATATTATACTATTATTATTATAGAATTATTATTATTAGTATTATTATATATCACTTTTGCTATTATTGATATACTATTATTATATTAAACTATTATTATTACTAATTATAGTTATTATTGATATATTTATATTTTATATTATTATTAGTATTATTACCATTAATATTATTTATTTATAGTTCGATAAATATATATCTGCAAACATCTCTTATATGTTTTAATCGAATTTTCAATTAAACCCTTTTTATTAGAAATTCTCGTGAAAAACGTATCTCGTAAGGGCTGCCGCTTTTCGTTAATCTCTATCACAAAAATACAGTTTTTAATTTTAAATCATAATTTTTAAAATAGATTCCTTTTATTCAAGAATCTAACGGAAGTTATACCCCGGATGTAGAGGTGTAAATTTCTTTTATACAAAAAATATACTCTTTTAAATATATTAAGGGATCACAAATTTTAAATCAAATTCGAATTCTTAATTTACATCGTTTAGACAATACGTATCGATTAGGTACCAATTTTGGGGCGTTGTAGGGTGCTCACCCTCTCCCACACGTAACTGACTCTCGAACCTGTTTTTCTGATTTCGCAGACCAAAACTCGTTGTTTTAATAAAATGACAAAAACATGTTTTATTAAAATAACCGGGTTTTTAGGTAATTCAATCTCACCTAAATAAAAAAAAAGATTGATGGCGACTCTATTTAAAACTAATTTTTCGTAAGAAAGCGTCAAACACCTTCGGCAGGGCGGGGAACTAACAAACACATTTAGAATTCACCCCGTTAATTATGGTGAACTAACAAATTCATATGTTTCACCAAAGAATTTTTTGCAACTAAAAGCCTGAAACTAAAGCTACGAGTAGGAAGAGCATTTTAAAGCTGGCACAAAAAATGACATTGAGCTTTTGTCATGCAATTGGAGCATCAAGCTATCATACTTGGGAACCAAGTCACTAGCAAAACAGGGGAAGACATTAGAGTTTCTTCAAGGAAAAACTTAAATGACCCAAACAGTGAACCTCTTGGGGTGATTGTCTCTGCAATTTCTTCGGTTTGGTTTGCCCGTCTCTCCTAATCTCTTATTCGATTTCTTGAGGGACAAAGATCGTGGCAATGACGTACTAATAGTCTAATATAACCCTTTTCTTTTGTACAAGTTTATGACAATCGACTAGATATCACCACCCTTCTTCTGTAAACTTGTAGTGGGATGTCATGTTAAATGGAGGCACTGTAAAGTCCATTGCAAACCTGGCCAAACGGCAAGATCACGGCACTTCGGTAACAGTTCATGTACGTTTTCCATTTCCCAGCAGAGAATTTTCCCAAACTTAATCTGGGATTTTTCTCTGAGTCATCCATCATCTAAATTGCATCATGTTATATGTTTCAGACAATGAAGTCCAAAGAGAATACCATGTGGGTGCTCCAAGACAGCTGCACCAATGCTTTCCAATCCATGGTGGTCTTTGCTCCTGTGAACATAACCGGTATGCAGTCAGTGATCACCAGCTGTCTCCATTCTCCCCGACGGACTCAAATCGAGGGCGTTAGTGATCACTTCTGGACACGAACAATGATGCGAAGGAGGCTCTTTGCTTACAATAGCCTTCCAAATCCTAACAAACAGCTCCCCATCTGCCAAACTAACCATGGAATCTTGCACATTGCAAAAACATCAAGACCAGCTTACAATGCGAGATGGTTGATCACAATAGCCTTTTGATTCAATAGAGACATCAATTGTAAACTCATAGTTGTTGTTAACAAACATAGAACACCAAGAACATTAAAAAAACAAATAAACAACCCATCATCAATGGGAACAACAATCGTTACGTTAACAAAAAGCAGTCTTTGGAACACTTAAATTTCACTTGCAAAAGATTACAAATTTACCAACCCAACTAAGCCGGCTGCTGCTCTTGCGACTGGTCAGACTCCAACGGAATCTCAAGCTCCCCTGTTTCTTCCTTCCGGGGCTGCCCAGTCCTACTCGGAATAGGCACAGCAATGAAAGTCTTGGTCTTGCTGATAGGCCTGCTCTTCTCCAGCTGCACAAAGTCACCGACTTGGAACTGGTTGTCCGGGTCATGAGCCTGGAACTTCTTCTTCTTCCTCACACGCCTCTTGTACTTGGGGTGCGGGGCTAAGCGCACCACTTCCACGGACACGGTCTTGTCGTTTGTGGCACAAACCACCCTGCCTTGCATGGATTTCATTGCCCTGATTTGAGGGAGAAAAGACGGGGGGTTTAGGGGCTGGCGAGAGAGGGAAGAATTGGGTTTTGAGAGATGAGAGAGGGAAGTTGAGCCATTGAGAAATGACGATGAAAGTTTCAGAGATTGGAGAGAGGAAGTGATTGACATTTTTGCTGTTGAAGAAGAAGAAGGGGGATAAGAGAATTGAGGGGATTTTTATTCCTTTCTTTTTTTCTATTATGGATTGGGGATTTGGGACCGTTGCATATATTATTAGTAGACAGTAAGAGCCGTTCGATTAGAGGTGGTAAAATGAGTTGGGATAAGTTACGTAAATCATTCTGTCTAAACGTAGATATTGAATGTTTTTTTTACTAAAATTTAGTTATTAAACTTTTTTTGTTACACTTAAACTCTAAACGGTCGTAGATGGTAGTCATTCGGTCTCAAATTTTATTTGTTATTTCGTCTCACTTCTGAGTCTGAATTTGATTTTTATTTTATCGAAAAGTGTTCTAAAATTCACGAATCGGCCAGAAGGTAATTTTTTTCTTATCGATGTTTCTCTTTCAACGTCAGATGGAGCCCATTTTTTTATATGTTATTTCTCTCGTACCGATATAGTTTTCTACATTTAGATCTTGAAAAAATTCTTTTATTTGCTGGTAATTGAACGTCGTCAAAAAGTTTATGGAGGACTGACAAAATGTTTAATGTTTAAATTTCAGTGAGTAAATTCAACGTTTTAAAACTTAAATGATAAAAATAATTCTAAGAGTGAATTTAACGATCATTTACGTAATTTATCCAATGCGTTATATCCCGAAAACTCTGAATATAAGTATATGACCAAGGTGTAGAAATTCACAATCAATGGTAGTAAACAACCATTAGGTGCAAGAGTCTGGCGTTTAAAGAAAACATATTCAATGGTTATCAAACTACAAAACTCAGTTCTTTGTTTTCATATGATACACGTATAGGAATGCTTTAAGTTCCATAGTTTTAGTTTTTCTCTTGTTTTTTCCTATTACAAAAGGAATCCATGGAAAAGAATTGCAGAAGGTAGCAAAACAGCCTGCAAAAGTCAGGAGTAATCCCATGTCTATATAGGTTGAATCTATCAAACTCTTTTCAGTCTCTCTATCACTATGCTTCCATTAATGGCGTTCTTTTGGACTTCCTACCCCACCCAAGCTTTCAACATATGTCTTCTTGGTAGTCACTGAATGTAGATTTTGCATCTGTTTTTCATCAATCTCTCTGGATATCTCTTCTTTGCAGTCTAGGATTTCCTCGTCGATCTCGAGTTGTTCCGCACTCCATGTAAGTAAGTCCGAGAGGGTCATCAAATTCCCCTTTTCCCCATCGTTTCCTGACCCCGGATTTGCCGAATTCGGCAGGCTCTTGGTTGTTGTTTGATTCGATTTTCGAACAACAGAATCAGCATAGAGGACATCTCCTATTCTGGACAAGATGGTAAAGGCCAAGCTTTCCAGTATCCTTGAATAGCTCTCTAGGAGAGCTTGCCCTACATCCTGCCATACCAACAAGACAACCTTAAACAAGTCCAAATGCATAGGTGATATATATGCGTGTGCACGTACACAAGCACGCGAACAGAAGAGGTATAATATAATTACCCGGTTGTATTGGATTTTGGTGATGTCGAGTGCCGACTGAGGAATTCCGGGGTATTGGTGTTTGATAATGCGTAAAACTGTCTCGGCTCTCTCTTCAAAGAGTTCTCTCTTTTCGTAGCTAACTGCGGAGCTCCACGCCGATTTCCCGTCCTTCTGGACCATCTTCCTTTTCCATATCACAACGGATGCCTCTATTCTATCCTTGAGGTCTAATATCTTGTGCTCTGATGATAAGTCCATGGCTGAGAGAAATTGATTAGGGTCAAAAAATTCTACTGTGATACTCCTAGAGATTGAATCACCAAGACTAGCTCTCCCATTCTAAACAAAAATCATCAACAAAAACAAACACTTTAATCAATGGATCATGTATGACAGCACATTTCATGGAAATTATGTAACTTTGGCATGTTCATCTTTGTTTTTACCTTTGGGAGGGACTCGATGTAGTTTTCTGGGATCTCCATCTCCGACAGAACTTGAGCGTTGATCGACATTGCCAATTTAAGCACTTGTGTCACGGATTCCTTTTGGCTCTGCAGGTTCTTTCTCGCCGCATCGGACAAACCGTTTTCGGGAACTTTAACTGTAGGCAGCCACCATTTATCATCTAATCTTCTGGCGTTCCCTTTCTCTTCATTTGAGGCATCTTTTGACAGATAATAGAACTCAGTTTGGTCTTTGAAAGAATCTAAACAATCCTGACCATTGTAACCTAAGATTAATCATTACATGACGTACTAGATTGTTGCTCAATTTATATCATGACTGAGATAATCCAAGCTCAATATAGAAATAGCCCTTACAAGAAGCATTGTATCAAGTGTCCGGAGGGCTGGAATGTTCATCAGAAGATCTGCTCGTTGCTTCGTGATCATTATCTGAAAATCGAAGAATATATAGATGTCGATATCGACATGCCGATTAATTTGCTCTAATGCAGAGACTAAGATACCTCCATGTTGGATCCATCCTTGTTTTTCTGTTGAGAGGGAACAAATTCAACAATCCAATCACTCACAGAAAAGAGCCAATCTATCTCTTTTCTCCACCTCGATTTCCTTTCAGCTGTCATCGGCTCTAGACGCGATTGTTCGCCGAACACGGAAGCTAAAAGCCGGTGAGGGAATCGCAGAAGACATTGATCATAAAACATTGATGAGAAATTCTCTACAGATTAGACCAAAAATCCATTGTTAAAGTAGCAGGAAAATGGACCATACCAGCAAGGTTTGTAATTGCATTTGACAGTGCCAAAGCTGATGAAACACCCTTTCCTCCACCTGACATGTCCTCTCCTAGGAGTAATTTAGCAAACTTTTCCTTCATCTGTTCCATATCTGAACACAATACAAATACAATGCAGGGAATTATATAGCGGTATGCAACCGTAATATTGACCACAATAGCATTCATTATATCCGTAACCGTAACCGCGATAAAAACAGCGCTACCGAAAACGCAGTCTAAAGAAGAAAGCATATACGAACACACCACTCAATAGCTGCTTTTCTCTGGCTTCGCAGGCGGCAATGAAATTCTCCATGGCCTGCCTCGCCTCGGCGTCGTCTTGATCCGATGAGAGCGGATCCGGTCCCTGGTTCTCACCATCACCCTCGGCCGCCTCCTCTAACCCGCCACCACCTTTGTCGACGCTCATACTCTGCGTACGCCTCGCCGCCTTCTGCCCCTTACCCCGGAAGTTTTTAAAAAACCTTCCGATCTTCAAACTGTCTTGGTCCTTTTCAACAGCGCCAACCATCTTTAAGGTTGTCGATATGGTCGACTGTATTTGTTGCATGGTGTTGTGTATGGAAGAAGAGGGAAGAAACTAAGGGAAAAAGAAAACAAGTTTTGGTTTTGAGAATCTCCCCTTCCGAACAATGGTGTGTTGGGTTGAGAAAATGGGTGGTTTTAGTGAGATTGAGAGGAATGTAAAGTTGTGTTGGATTTTCCATTTTTGAGACATGGAAGAACGTGGGGTGCATGTTTTTGAGACAGGGACTTGGGAAAGAGAATAACAATCCTAAGCAGATCAAATTTAGATTATTCTATGTATGTCCAAAGGGTCTATTTTCATTTAAGTACAATGCTTAACAACTAATGGTTCAAGTTTAATTTCATAGTCAAACCTTCGCTAAATATCAGACACCTACTTGCATTATATATTACCTATAATATCACCACTAATAATTAATTATGGTTGGAGAAATCAGATTAAATTTATAGTAAGACAGATTATTAACCCATATTAGGTGTAATTATTTTTTTGGAAAATAATTATTTAATTTTTAAATATAATAAATTGTGGAGTAATATTTAGAGTAGAATATTATAGGTTTAAGAGTGGCTTATGCTTCTGAATTTTAAGGATATAATTTTTTTTTAAAAATTATTATACTTAAGCAGTTGAATCAAATAAGTCATCAAATCGTTCGGATCCTTGCATTGTGAATATAGCAATTGGGTTAGGAAGGTCGCCACTACAGTGGACCTTTACAGTACCCGATTCGAATTAGTCTGCCAATAGGTTTAGATACCTACCGGTGGTTAAACAAAAAAAATAAGTCCTCGATAGATTTAATCAATTGAGTCTTTTGGCCAACATTTTTGGTTTAAGCACCGATATCTGACTTATTGGTCTACTAATCCAGATCGGATTTTGCAAAGTCTAATATGGGGCAACCCTCCCAAATTAGTTTTCCCATTCAGAACGCCATGATTCGAACCCCTGATCTTGCTTCATTTGGAAAATTTTGACCATTAAGTTTAACAATTCTTTTCTTAAGATGTTACTCTCACATGAAATACTACAATTTTATCATGTCGCATTTACCAGGTTTTTTTTTTAAAAAAAAAATTGTTGGGCTCGAAATCGATCAACTGAAATTGTTAAGAGGGTTGAAATTACTTCCCGAATGAATTGGCTAAAACAAAAAAAATAGTAGACAAATGTGCACGATGATTTTAGAGTGGTTCGACTACCCAATTGAATCTACATCCACTACCTTAGCACACCACTAAGGATTTTTCAATTCACTACTATGAATTCTTCCCTTTTTACCGGCTCAAGGGGTAACCTTATAACCCTATCTTTTCAATGGCTAAGATAGAACTACTCTAGTTTTTCCTTAGGCTAAACTAGAACATCTCCCTTTTACAATGTTTGTTTGGTAAACTAAGTACCTTACAAGATGGGTGTTTACACAAATGTTTAAGCTCACAAGAGTACAAAAGATAAAACAATTAAGCACTCTTTATACAATATATACAAGAGAAATGAAGAAATAGACTTAAAAACAATTTCTCTTGATCATGATGATTGGATGTGTTCTCTAACCATCTTCAAGTGTCCCAAGTCTTCTTTTAAAGTGTGAAAGAAGCTACTAGCTGTTTATAGTTGTCAGGGGTTGTTTGGAGTCGTTGAGGACTTTATTTCCAGCCATAAATGCAGTTTGAACATCTTGATATCGGTATGCGGGACTCCGATATCGGTACCTGCGAAATCAGAAAATAGTCGTTGCAGCACTTAAGTTGTGCGTATCGGTACGCGATACGTTCGTATCGGTATGATACAAAGGATATCGGTACTTGATGACTCGTACCGGTATCAAAATTCCTTTCTGGAATTCTGGAAGCAAGCTTGTATCGATACGATTGAGGGTTATACTGGTACTGTTGACTGTTTTCGACATTTTTTGAGTATTTAAACATGTATGCAAGCCAAAAACTTTTACAAAAATATTTTTCATTTGTTATATTGAAACAAATATCTCAATATTTTTTAAAAATTTTAGATTTTTTTTAAAAAATATTTTTTTAAAAAAAATTGCCAGTAATAACACTATAACGCAACACAATACGAACTGATCCAAAAGATCATTAAATTTATTAGTCATCGTTGATGAAAAAAATTAAGAGTGTAACTACTTTTTTTCTAAATACAGGGATTTAAGACATTTTTAAACTAATATTATAATACAAAGATACTATGTAAATATCAATTATATATATTATAGATACCATATTACATAATACATATTATTTAAATAAAGTTTAAAGGTCAAATATGAAATTTATCTATTATATATTTTTTGTGAAAATTATTATCGATCAACATATGTTTAATTTGAAGAAAATATTTTCACGTTTTTGCACAAGTTTAGCTTACATATGCTTATTAATTTTAGGGTTTGGGTTGTATTTATAATTTAAGACTTATGTCTTAGGATTTAAAATTTAGACTTCAAAAATTTAAGAATTAGAATTAAGGTTTAAAATTTAGACCTAAAAAGTTTGTATAAAATAAATTTTACAAACTCTATGTATCAAAAATTACTCTTACTCTTATATACTTTTGAACTAGTTTATAAAAAAATCAATAACTCTAAAAAAAATTAGTGACAAGCGGAGTCCACTCAAATAATTTTTTGAATAGTCTAAAGGTGTTTAAAGTAGTATCTATTCATACATATTCTTAACCCTTTGATAATGCATACACTTTGCAGACAAAACGATTAAACCCGTGTCTCCTAAGATAAACATTATCCGCTTTTTCACTGCTCTAAAAAATAAATTATCTCCATTAATACATGAGCATTAGTACATGAACTCTAAAAAGGAAATACAATAATAATTCTAAGCTTTAATCATGTGTATTAATATATGAACTTTACAGGCCTATGAACTCAAAAGAGAAGCAACTAGCAAGGTTTCAGTATAAAATCTGTTCATCATACTTTTTCTACAGTGAAAAAAAAAAAGGTTGCAAAATAGAGAAGAAAATGAAGGGTTTCTCTTCGTTTCCATGGATTTCAGTGTTAGTGTTTTTTATCATCTGTTCCAACTCCGTGCGGGCGTTTCATCCTCCTCGAGCAGCGACGTGCGAGGATTGCATACATGGTTTCCTAGACATTTGCAAGCCATACTTGGTTGGTGAAGTAGACCAACCCGATCGCCAATGCTGCAACGGTTTATACCTCACATACTATTCCTTCGACTTTACCCGACTCGAAACTCGTCGGACCATCTGCAAATGCATTCGCAAGATCGCGTTGCACGACGATTACAAGCCGGATAGAGCGAAGAAGCTTCCCGTGATTTGTTTTTATGTCCCCTTCCCCGTGCCCTTGTATCCCTCCGACGATGACTGCCAACAGTAATGTCACTCTCTCCCAATCCTTTGCATGTGTTCAAATTTTAGTGTTTATTGATTGCATTAGTGAAAGTAACTGAGTCGTTCTAATTTTTTTCGACTGGTTTGCAGCCTCGGAAGCAATCGGAATGGCAAGAAGCCGAGTCGATATCGTGTGGCGGCACCGGAATAAACTGAAGAGTTAGCAATAAATTTGGAAGAAGTTGTATGATCTTGTACTTAAACTCAACATTTAACATATAAATGTTCAATGTGAACAATATTGCGATGTTCTTTAATTGCAGTTTTCTCGTTTAACATAGATTGGAAACAGCATTGTTGGTGCCAGTTTCGATAAGGTAACAAACGGAACGTTATATTAGGGGCGAGATTCGATACAAGTTAAAAAAAAATTCGAGCTGATTGAGTTTATGAGTCATATTTTATAACTCAAACTTTATTTAAATTTTTTCGAGTCAAATTTATGAAAGTCGAGTCAAGTTGTTCGAGTTTATGTTCAAATTTAATTACGTATATTTATAATGCTATGATAGTAATTGGTTCCAATTTAAACGGCTTTTATAATCATATACGATATATACATATATATTTATTCATATTTTTACATTTGCAACATAAATATATAAGACAAAGTTGAAGGACTTGACTCAAACTTAAGAATTAATCCACTAATTACTAAAAATTTCGAGTTATTCAAAATCTCATTTTATAACTCAGACATTATTTGAAATTTTTTCAAGTCGAATCAAGTTAAAAATTTTGATTTTTTAGTCAAATTTTGCTCGCCCCTAATTCATATTGTATCGATATATATAGATATCATCAAGCCAATTCAAAAAATATATATCATCAAGCATTTTAATTGTGTGGGAATTGGGATTATTACAAGTTCAAGACCATAGGAACACAATCTTCCTTGTAGTTCTATATGTCCGTTAAAAATGGGTAGATGGAGTGAAAATAAAAGCAAAAAAAAAAACATGAAAATTACATGGCTGGCCATGGGCATCAATGGGATTGGGAGGTGGAAGATGAAGCCATTTTGAAGAGAAGGAAGTTGAGACTCCCTATTGTGAAGTAAATGAAAGTCCCTGTAGAATGGGAGAAGTAACACCCAAACTTTGAACCCACCACACATTGCCATCCTTCCCCATATTTGCAGTCAAATTCCTGTATCCCAAAATGAAAAATTTTCAGTTAACTTTAACCACTGGAAAACCATGCAAAGAAGGATACATTTTCATGTCAATGTAAGAAAAAAAAGAGAGAGAGACCTTTTTGATAAATCCGGCAATTGATTTGCAGTCAGAGACATCGTAGTGATCCAAAGCTTGAGAAGCAGAAGACATGGCATGCAGCTGCATCTTCAGTGGCATGTCTGTGTCTTCCACCAAAGCTTTTCCTTCCAACATCTTTCCTCTACTTCTCTTTTGTTGTCTCACAAAGAATCCTAGACTTGGATTTTGTGCCTGAAATTCAGTTTCTTAAGAAACACAAAGGTAAAATGTGAAGGAGATGAAGGGTCTTTTTGTTTTTTTGCTTTTTTTATATATATAAAAGTGAAGGAGTAAAAAGTGGTATATATAACGTACGAACAAGGTACTAATAGGGTGGTAGGCTGGATCGTTTTGCCATCGCCTTTGTGTTTTCTCCCGCTGTATGGGCTTTTCTTATCCTTCCAATTTCATTTTTGTTTTTAGTTTTGCTTGCTTATGGTTTTTATTTAGTTATTGGTTGTAGAGCTTTTTTTCTAATTAATTTTAATGTATTACTTCTTCTAAATATAAATAAAAATACAAGAAGATAGAGAGAGAAAATATTTCATGAGCTTTTTTATTACCTTACTCATAGTTTTAACAGTAAAAAATAATTAAATTATTTCTAATTTTTAGTATTATTTTTTATTGAGTAGAGATATTATATTTTTGGGGGTTTTAATGAGGCATTAATAATATTGTTTGTGTAATTATTCCCTTTTCATAAAAAAGAGATACTACATTTTCAAGGTAAATATCAGAATTTAAATTCATACAAGATGGGGCAATATAAGCTTCTTTATCTACTCAGTCAATTAGTGAATCTCTCAATATCATTTTTAACAGGTGAATTTCTACTCAATTCTTTTATATCATTTTAAAAAAAATATTTGAAAGTTTAAATTTGATTGAAAGGAAATTATTCAATAGACTGACAATGAAAAAAAATCCACAAGAAAAATTCTAATTACCTTACTAAACCATCAAACTTAAGACTCATATCAATATTTGTTCATTGGCTCAAAAATACGAGTCGTCACAATATGTAAAAAAAATCTTAACTTATAACTAATTTAAAATTTACAATAATAAATATATACTAATGTTTTAAACAGTAAAAATTAAAAATTCCCTCATTTTCTTTTTTTTCTCTTTAGAATAAGGATGTTCAATCGGTCGGTTCAAAAGTTATAAAACTATCATTGAACTTATTGAACTATTACAAATGGTCATTGACTCATTGTACGTTATGAATTATTGATAAATCTTGAAAAGTTTAATGATCATTAATAATTCAATAAATTTAATGATCATTTTGTGCTAATTTGATAAAGTTTAATGATCATTTTATAATATATCCAAAAATTTAATGACCATTTTATAATTTTTAGAAGTTCAATGACAAAAAATAAATATATGTAATATATATAATAATTTTGATTAATTAATTGATTTTAAATCGAATTAATATATATTGAAATTTTAAAAAAAATCTTAACAGTTAACAAATTGTATTTAAAATTAACCGACTGATTAACTAGTTTTTACTCGAACGATTAATTCGGTTAAAACTAAAATATGAATAGTGGCGGAGCAAATATTTTTATAAAGTAAAATCAGAGTGAAATATGGTGTATGGGAAATTTCCTTACCATTACAATAAATATTAATGATCTCAAACCTCAATAAATGAAATGGGATCAATTATAATATTTTCTATAAAAAAATTTAATACTTTCATATAGTAAATACTTTTTAATGGGTCAATTGTACCCTTTGCATATACCTCCGCCCATGAAATATGAACACCCTACTCCTTTCCCTTATTTTCTTTGTCCATTTAAACCTTCACCCCGTCCCAATCCAAAGAAGAAGAAGAAAAGCCAGCTGTCACATTCTCAAAGTCACATATTTACAATAGTGAGTGTATGCTTCTTTAGCGATAATATATAAGATGAATCTATTTCTCTCGACCCATACCATTAAATATTGTTAACGCTAAATATTGTTAAATATTATTAAATTAATTAATAAAAATTAAAAATATTATATATTTAATATATAATTATAAATTATTTAAAATAAAATTTAAATTAAATTCTTTTTATATATTATATTTTTTATTTTTTAAATAATTAAATCAAATACTAATCTTAGTCAATTTAAAAAATAAAAAAAAACTTAATACCTAAAATCATAGGCCTTAAACCCTAAATTATAAACCCAGAACTCTATATTATAAACCCTAAACCCAATATTTGAATTTATGTTTTAAAGTTTTAGGATTTATGGTTTAAGATTTAGGGTTTTGAGTTTAAGGTTTAAGATCTAGGGTTTATAATTTAAATTTTAAGATTTAAGATTTATAGTTTAAGGTTTAATTGACTATTAAAAATATTTAATTGAAAAACTTAAATATTAAGTTATAATTTTTTAAACAAATACGAAAATATATATTTAATCCTTTATATATACATTAAATTATTAATATTTTAATTTAATCTCAAAACACTAAATTATTAATATATATTGGCTGCCGTCACTTATTCCCGAACCTACCACTCAGTGCGAACTGCCTGCTATGGTGCCAAACCCAAACCTCTTCTTGGATTACATCATCCTCTACCATCCTTTATTTTATTCTTACTTTTTATATAAAACTTAATGATTTTAAAATACACATAAAAAATAAATAAAAACATGACTTATATTTAATGAATATAAAAATAATAATACAAACATGATATGATATATTTAACCATAATTAAAATGATCAAATATTTATTTATAAAAAATGTGCTATTTTCATAATTATATTTTTAGTTGTTTATTATAAATTAAATATTTAAGGGTGAGAACTGGAAGATAATTTAAATATGATGAAAAATGTAAAAACATATTATATTTAAAATTTAAATATTTAGGTGTAATATTAGAAAAGGAAAAAAAAAGGTTTCTTTCTCTTGAATTACTTTACTGTCTGTATGCAAGCATAAAAAGACGCAAACAAAGAGAGAAACAGACTGAAACAGAGAGTTTTAGCGAACTGAATTGTTGCTAATTTCATCATTCTATAATCTTCTTTATCATTATCTCTATCTTAAATTTCAACTTTTACAAGTGAAAAACTCGAATTCTGAGGAAAAAAGATGTTGTCTACGAAGTCGGAATCCGATATCACGAGCCTAGCTCCATCGTCGCCATCAAGGTCGCCGACACGTCCGGTATACTATGTTCAGAGTCCATCTCGAGACTCTCACGACGGCGACAAGTCGTCAACGATGCAGCCGAGTCCCATGGAGTCACCTTCGCACCCTTCCTCCGTCGGACGCCATTCGAGGAACTCGTCTGCGAGCCGGTTCTCGGGGATATTCCGGTCGTCTTCCGGGAGGAAAGGTGGCCGGAAGAGGAACGATAAAGGGTGGCCGGAGTGTGGGGTGATAATGGAAGAAGGGTCAGATGCTGAGTTTGAGGATAAGGCCTTCGTTAGGCGTTTCCAGGCCTTCATTGCTCTCTTGACTTTTGTGGTTTTGTTTACAGTGTTTTGTTTGATTATTTGGGGTGCCAGCAGGCCTTACAAAGCTGAAATTGTTGTCAAGGTATGTAGATTTAGTCCACTTGTTCATTTCCTAATCATGGTTTATCTTAAAGTATTACATATTAGATCTAGATTCGATTTCGAGCAATCTTTCCCTGCATCAGGTAGTGGAAAATAATGGACAGTCTAAAAAACAACACCTAAAAAAAAGTTAAAAACACGTAATCAAAAATATTATCAAAATGTATAACCTTTCAAGTTGTGCACGGATTACCGTTTTAGATTGTGCATGGAATAATATTTTAAGTTGTAACAAAGAATGTTATCAAACCTATTATACTTTAGGTTGTGTGGAAAATATTTTAAGCTGTGTGTTTTTGATATTTTAGGTTGTGGCTTAAAATATTATCTTGATCAACTTAAAATATTATATAATTTGTAACATTTTAGATTGACCGTTTTTTAGGCGGCTGCACAACAAACTCGCTCCGAAATAAATCACAGTATAATTCAGCTATGGATTTTAGCAAATGAAATGTACTAAAAAGTCCAAATTTTTTAACTTGATCATTTGAATCAACTTTCAACATTTGAAAACCTTAGAGCCAAAAACGGACACAAAATTTTATGTTAGGGGGTACGAACTTGTAGGAAGCTATATTAGAAATTTTGGGTGTGAAACTACAAATTTTTTGGGGTGTAAACTTACATTATCAATAGAAAAAACAAATAAATTACCTGAACTATATGAAAAATTGACTTTTCCAGTCACATCCTATCACCCCTCGACCCATTCTTGCTTAAAGCAAGCGCAAATGCAATGCATATTCATCACTTGCTTTTTTTATGTTGAGTTGATTTGATGAAAAAGAATGAAGTCTTGCAGAGCTTTGCAGCGCACAACGTTTATGTTGGGGAAGGCTCAGATTTCTCAGGGGTTCCAACAAGATTGCTGACTATCAACGGCACCTTGAAGATGAGTGTCTACAACCCTGCTACGATATTCGGCATTCATGTCAGTTCAAACCCTGTCAATCTCGCATACTCGGAAATCACTGTTGCAACCGGTCAGGTACAATTCATCGAAATCCCGAGCATGCCTGATTGTAAAGCTTGTAATGCAATGAAATTAAAGTCTTTATCGAATCTATTGCAGCTGAAATATTATCAGCCAAGGAAGAGCCGCAGAACCATATCAGTGGAGTTGAAAGGGGAAAAGGTGCCACTTTATGGAGCTGGATCAAGCATAACAGTTACACAGAATGGTGCTGCTGAAGTTCCGTTGATACTCGAGTTCGAAGTCCGGTCGAGAGGGAATGTGGTCGGAAAACTCGTGAGAACAAAGCACCGGAAACAAATTTCTTGCCCTCTGATCATCAATTCTATAAACACCAAGCTCGTTAAATTCAAGAAAGACGTATGCACATACGACTGAAACTTCGTTGTCGTCGGAAACAAATTCCTTGCCCTCTGGATCGCTCGACGACCTCTGAAGATGTTCTATTGCCCCCCTCCCCCCTCTCCTTTTCCTTTTCTTTGGGTGTAAATGTTTATTGTTTTGCTTAGTTTTTTGAGTTGTTCCTGGAAATAAAACAAATGTACAGACGACCTAAGAGGTTCTTTGTGCTTGATTTTGCTTAGAAATGTTAATGTTAATGTATGGGGAGGTTTCAAAACAAAACAGAGCAAGAATAAAGACATTGTTTAAATAAACTTCCATGGCTTTAGCTAAAACAGACAACAGCAAGATCTAAAGTATTCAAGAAAAATTGTTCAAACACAGGAGCTATATTAAGCATAAAAAAGAAGGATCTTACACAAAAAAAAAAAAAACTTAATCCGTAATTGGTTTTTCCTTTCTCCTCTCGTCATCCTCTTGGTTTTCATTCTCCTTTTTTCGCTTTCTCTTCGATCTTCAAACCCTTCAGTTCATCATCTAGACAACCCTTTCCGACCACCGGTTCTCCACCACTCACGACAACCCCTTCGTTAGTTTCCACCGAGTCCGGAGCGGGGGAAGACGAAGACCCTGCGACCACCACTGCGTTAGGGAATGGATGGCTGTCTACGAATCCGGCTTCAACTTCATCATCGGAATCGTAGAGGGTATCGGAACGTGACTTAACGGCGGAGGCGGCTTTGAGGAAGGCCTCGTGTATGGAATCCGGCGGAAGAGCGCAATCCTCGAGACCCGCGTCTTCGATGCGTGGAGGGATGAGGATCTTGTCGAGTAACTCCGTCGATTCTCGCCCTCTCGTGGCTTCCATGAAACTTTTTCAAAATGTTTTTGAGAAGAATGGCCCTGAAACTTCAAAGGGAAGAACGGGATTTTCTAATTGGGAAATTCAGAATGACATGAAACCTTTATTCAAACACAGACTGAGAGTGGGATCCTCTTGATTTGCCCTAAGAACCTTTCTAAAAAAAAAATTAGGCTTAATGGCACCATTGCCCTCTAAGTATATATTTTATATTGAATTGACACCTAAAGTATTTTTTTTGAGATATTTGCTCTTAAATTAAAAATCGTGACTTCATATAATCTTTTTGTTAAATACCGTTTAAAAAAATTGCCGATTGCCGACCAATTAGTAAATGCCGCCCCGTGTCACTTTTAATAAAAAAATGTTTGAATAACTTTAATAGTAATGAGTAATTTACATCTTAAATCTCTCGAATTTACTTTTTATTCAATTTAATCCATGATTTTTATAAAAATAAGTGAGTAAATGACTAGACTTCTATAATCACTAATTTTTATCCGACTTTATATATATAATATTAATTTAATGTTATTTTAATTGTTATTATTATAATAATTATTATTAATAATTAATGCTATTATTATTAATATTGCTTAATATTATTACCGGTTATTATTATTATGGATAATATATGTAAGGTCTATAATATCAAAACAGATCTGTTATGTTGGCCCAATTAAATTAAATGTCCATAAATTACAACCCAATATCCTTTTTTTACATTGGCCCGTTTGGCCTAGCAATATCAGGAAATCCTAGCCCTAACATATGCTAATATGGTCTTTCTTTTGTGCAGCCGCCTTGTGATCGTTGGATCAAATTCGATCCAACGGTCTAGATGAAGCCACGATTTTCTCTAGTTGGCGCGAGTAAAGATCACGCCCCGTCCCATCGTCTCCCACGCGCGCGTGCAGCACACTCCCCGACTCCTCGGTTTTTACGCGTCACGTGGCATCACCGATGGATGCCACGTCATTGCCCAGATCATATCAAGGCCGTTCATCTCCAGACAAATCTGGACCTTTGATCTGAATCTATATCAATGGCCCAGATCTTGTCTGATCCTGAGAGCCTCTCTGCCTCCCTTCGTCGATGGTTACCATATGGAAAGATCAACGGTCACCTGCCTTCTGAGGTCTACGTGTCCTCGCCTCTAGCAGTTATGCCGTAGCCACCGCCTCCTCTCGGCCGTCGTACATGCAAAACATAGAGAAAAAAATAAGTCAGTCACCAAGCGCTAATATAGGCCTAAGAAATTATAACCAATCTCCTATATAATTGAGCATATATCAAATTTAAAACAATTCATTGTACTCAGATTTTCGAAATCAATAAAAAAAACTCTCTTTCAGAGGTAGAGAATAAAAAGATCTTTTTCTATTGTTTTTTTTTCATTTCAAAATAGACAAAATAAAGAAGAAAAAGGGATTGGGTCTTACCGTTCTGGTCTCGAATCGTTGCCGCCTCGCATGATGATGGAGGAAGAGATTTGAAATGAGGTTTTAGTTTAAGTTTTTGGAGTCGGTTTCTGAAAACCAAGGTGGTTTCTGGGTTCGAGTTGGTGTTCAAGATGAACACATCGTTTTTTTATAGAGAAAATGGAGTTATTGTTTTAGGTATAAAAAATGGTGAAAAGAATTCGATATTCTACTAAAGGGTTGTTTATATAGATTTTTAATTTTTAAAAATAGGATAATACCCACATAAACCCTTCTTCCCCAAAATATTCGCACTTCTAACCCTTTCGACTTTTTAAATTACGTCCTTAGTCCTTATATCCTTTTAAATCTTTTTAATTTTATCCCTGTTTTAAATTTGATTCGATTTTCAATGGGTAAATCCCCTTTTTGGTCCTCAAAACTCCTAATTTACTTTTAATTTGATCCCTTCCAGTGGCAAAATTCTCCTTCTAACCCGTGTTTTGTGTTTATTTTATTGTTTCCTCCATCTTCATGCATATTTATTTTCCAGCTTCACATTTACATTCTTATAATTTCAGTCTTGTTATAAGTTGATCTTAGATGTTGTTTGTATTTTATATATATTGTTTTGTTTCTTTTTTGTATTAAATATAATAATGTATAGCATAAATATATATATGCATAGCTTTTTTTTTTAAATCGCATTATGTATATGCATGTAATTTCATGCGTGTATACGTATTAGTGTATAATATAATCTATATCTTATTATTATATCCTTATATGTGTCATATGTATGTTATATATACGCATATGCATGTACTTTATGTGATATTATTTGTATTACTATTACATCCCTATATGTATATAATATACGTTATAATATGTACTAATTTACGTTTTATGTATATACGTGCACATGTTGTTTTTCTATTTTTATTTATGCTTTTTGTAACATGTATATTAATGTATCATATGTGGTTATATATGTCTAGTGTGTTATCGTATAATTACCTAATAGTATGTTATAATACATATAATTTTATATTATCGTATGGTTATATTTGTGTATATATATATATATATATATATATATATATGTATGACATAATATGTATGTTTTTTATGCACGTATTTTGCTTATATTATTGTTGGTTATATATATATATATATATATGTATGACATAATATGTATGTTTTTATGCACGTATTTTGCTTATATTATTGTTGGTTATATATATATATATATGTATGTATATATATATATATGTATAGTTGTTCTTTATCCCTTTATGTTGGCTTTATTAAATCATTCGGGCATGTTAATTGTTCATACATGTATTTGTTGCATTAGTTAGCCCTCGAGATCTCGGTATCCTGTTTGGGAGTTGTAATCACTAAATTTTATTCGAAGTTTTAACCCATTTTTTATTTTTTAAAATAATGGGCTTTAATGGTTATTAATTATTATTATTATTATATCTATTATTTGAAAGAAAAAAACAAAACATTAGTAGTTCGATTATAAGTTATTATTGTTTGTTTGTGTTAGTATTATGTTTACAATTATTATTAGTTTATCATTATTATATGATTATGTTATATTAGAATATAATATTTTATTATTATATTATATTATATTATATTAGTATATTATTTACACAAAAATACAAAAATATTAAATATTAAACCAAAGTCCATATAAACTAAGTAAATATAATAAAGCCTGAATGTTTATTTAAAAGTCCAATTTACATTATAAAAAATCCAAAATTAATACAAGGCCCGTTAAAGGGCCCAATAATTGAAACCCTAAAATTCTAATCTACCCTAATATTTTTCTTATGCTCAGCTCATTCTCAACCGTCAGATCTACTTTAGATTTGACGGTCCAGATATTTACACCAGAAGAAAAACCCTAGGATCACATCATCTCCCTTGGCGTCGCATCAATTGTGGTCGTCAGATCAAGTGGTGGATCAACGGCTCAGATCTAATGGAAGAGCCTTCTGGAATCTTCACGCGCGACTTTTGCGCTCTTCCATGCATGCGTGAGCTCCACGCACCTGACTCTTGAGCAGCCTCTAACGCTTCATCTGCCATGGCTGCCGAAACCAGAGGGATCCTCTCTCTGGCCCCCTCCTCCACCATTCAGCCACGTTGATTCATGCAACAAAAACACAAACATTAGCAAAAGAACTGAAGACCAGATCGAACCAAAAATAACAAAAAAACTCAGAAGATATCGGCGAATTTCAGAGCATCTCAAGCTAGTATTTTTATTTTCTTTTCATGTAACAATGCTTCGGCTATATAAAACCGAATATTCACACATCTTGAAACTTCGGTTTTTGAATTGGATGAAATACAAAAAAAAATAAAATAAAAACCCTTTAGAGGTATTTCTTGTCCCTTTATTTACATGCATGCAATATATAAAAAAAAAACCTAGATCTAGGGGGAAGGGTTTCTGTTAGATCTAGGGAAGTGGTGTTTAGCTTTTAGGTCTGGTGTTGATTTCGGTGTCGGAGTGAAAAGGTTTAGTCAGCTCTTGAGTTTTTCGGCGTCGAAAGGCGGCAGCCGGAGAAGACTTGCGACGGCCGTAGGTGGCCGGGATATAGGATTATGGTTGGTTTTCATCCCAATATCAGAGGATTTGGGTTTTCTGGAAATAGAAAAAAAATAAATGACCAAGGGTCATTTTTTTGCCCAAAATGGCCTGTATATACCTCTCTTCCGTTTTAAAAATGGTTTTTTAATAACATAAACCCTTCCGCATTCTAGATATTACATGCGGAAGGGTTTCCCCTTTTTAAATCACAACACGGTTCCCTAAATAATTTTCAAAACTTTCAATCTAACTCCCAAATCAATCCGGATGAATTTCAACAAATGGGTTTATTACCATTTAGCCCTTCTATGTTTTTGTTTTTTTAAAGGGTTTTCGTTTGTTTAAATTACTCCCTAAGTCCTTCCCGTTTTCACCCACATTTATTTAAGTCCTAAATTTTAATTTAATTCATTTTTAAGGGTTTAATACCCATTTAGCCCCTGTTCTTTTAAAATCCGTTTAATTGAGTCCCTTTCAATTTTTTTTAAAAAATCCCAATTTGGTCCCTATTTTTAAAATCTTTTAAATTTACCCTTTTTTTAGCTTTTTAATTTTAATTTAATCCCTTCTCGTTTCTTTTAAAATTACCAAGTGGGCCTCTTTAGTTTTCTTCATTCTAATTTCACCTTGCATTTCATATTTCTTTAATGCCTTTAAATTTGTGCCATCTATTTATTTAATTGTCCCTTTTTTAATTGTATACCTTATTTGCAAGTTTTTATTATCCTTTGTTTTTAGGTAGTTGTTTTTAGGGTAGATTTTGGCCCTTTAGGATTAGCTTAGAGTTTTAAGTTTAATTTAATTAATTTAAACTATGCGCTCGTTTAATTGGGGCATAGGCTTTAAATTAATTAAATTAAATTTAGGTTAAGTTTAGAGCCTTAGTTAGACTATAGGTTCGAATCAATTTAATCCATATAAATTCGTTTTTGGCTCATTGGGGTAAATGTTAAATGAATTAAATTGATTGAACAGTTCTTAATTATTTTAGGGTTAAAATTGGAATTTCACGTAGATCACCTAACTTAAAATCATGACTAATTAATTCTATTAATTTTAGATAGTTTCCTTGGCTCATGAGATTTTAGTTTAAAATTAATTGAATTGATTATTATGGTTCAAGATAACCAATAAATTGTTAGGCTTTTTATAGTTTTAGGATAAACTAATTTAGGGCTAATATTATATTAACCTAGTTAATAATTAGATCACTAATTGGTCTTTTCCAATAATTTGGGCCTATTAGGTTAGGGCTTCAGTGGGCCTTAGATTTTAATTTTGTGTCTTTCTATGTCATGCATTTTAATTGTCATTCATTAGACATCTAATATTTTAATTGGACATTTCATGTAATTAATCAATTTAAATTATAAATTGGAGATATTTATTAATTTCGATATTTGTGTCGTAGCAGTCCTGGCTCACTGGATGTTGACCAAATATTCGAATTAATTCTTATCGTCTAAAGGTAATTTAATTTGAGGTAAAATTTTGACAAGTCATTTCATCATATTTAATTGCTTGCATCATGCATAAAGGTGATGAACAGAGTTCGAACCATAAATTAACATAGCGGCCGAGCTTATTCGATGTCGGTTTAATCTATGGTCCGAGATTTCGTCACCCTTATTAATTAAATGTTTAATTGATTATAATTCACCAATTTGACCAAGCCTGTCTAATTAAAGTCTAAATTCAATTATGAATCATTTAATCAAATTCAATTTAAATTTCGATAATTTCCATCAATTAAAGGCAACATATATTTTGGTACCAATTTTCAGACGCGATGGGGTGCTAATCCTTCCCCACACGTAACCAGCTCCTGAACCCGTCTTCGAATGGTTTTATGGTGTCCGACCTACCTTAGTGGCTGGTGGCGACTCCAAGTTTTTTTATTTTCAAAAACACGATTTTTAAGGGACTTCTTCACTTTTCCAAATATTTTCCAAAAAGACGAAAAGAAACCTATTACTCATTTTTAGTGATCCCATTCGAAATTTTAAATTTTAGATTTTTAAAAGGTCGCTATAGGAGTGTCGTCCCGTGTCTTCGGGCGTCATCTTTCTTTGGTACCGTAAATTATGAAATTTTTATATATTCGAATTATATGACAATGCATTCATGCATTTTGGGGATTAATAATTAAACTAGATCAAATTTTAATTTTTCTTAATAAATACGATACAAAACCTTAGGTACCAATTTTGGGCGTGGTGGGGTGCAAACCTTTCTCCACACGTAGCCGACTCCCGGAGCCAATGAGTCTCTAGTTTGTTTTTTAGGTGTCCGATCAATCTTATCCAAGTGACCGGTGACGACTCCATATCTTATTTTAAAAATACGATTTTTTTTCAAAATCTCCCCAAAATCAAATTAAAAAAAAACGAGGGAACTCTCATCAATTATTTCAATTAGTCGCTACACCTTCTATCCAAATTAAACAACAAAAAGTACAAACAAATCACAAAGATTTGAGCAGGAACCCCAACAACATTCATTCCAACCATTCCCCTTCTATGCTGCTGTAAATTTGAGATTTAATCAAAGCTATTCCATCTATGCATCTCGAAGATCATTTCTTGTTGCTTTACATCTGCTGTAAATGGTGTTACCTTGGAACAATTATGGTTCCTGTACGCTTGGCAATCCATCACAATATTGTTGCAGCTTATTTCACTTAGGAATCGAGGAGGAAACGGAGAAGCTTTACAAACGGCCGACGAGCTTTCCCGGCGACGGAGACCTCATTTTACGAATCTAAACGGCGGGGAGAAGCGTGGCGTCTGAGCGTGAAATATAGTGAAAAATCCCTGTGATCTAACGGTCAGACCGAGAGATCAGCGTTGTAGAAACCAAAGAGTTTCGGTCCAAATTTGTGTAGTCTTAGGCATTTTTCGACGAGACCGCCACTAGATTTGAGCTCGGATAAGACGAGCTTTCTAGTGAAATTAGGGCTTCAATGGCCGCCTTCGACGGCGGTTGATGGTGGCAGGAGTGGTGGATCACTTTTAGATTTAATTAAAAAAATGTAGGGACTAAACTGAATAAAAATAAAATCTGTAAAAAAATTACCATGCAAATTACCCACTTTCATTAAAGCCAACTAGATTTTTTATTAAAAGTGCCACATGGGTATATTACGATTGGCTGGATTTTTTCCTCATAACGGACTTACAAAAAAAGCAATAAAGGTCAAGATTTTTAGTTCAGGGTAAAATACCCCGAAATTTTTTAGGGGACAACGGTGTCATTAAGCAAAAAAAAAACTATGCTAAGAATATTTTTAGGATTACCTACTAAAAAACCCTTCAAATTCACTGATTGGGTAAACTACAAAATGGTCACTAATATTTGAATAAATTTACATTTTCACCACTGAAATTTAAAATATTACAACTCATTCTCCAACATTTTTTATTTGTAATAAAACAGTCGCCTCCTGAAAGAAAACAATTTGGTGGATAATCTTAACCCAAGTTAATATTGAGAAAATAGGATATGTGGGGAAAATTTGGGAATTTACGACGAAATTTACATGGATTGGAGAGGACGCCACCTGCAGATGACGTTTTCAATTTTATTTATATTTTTTTTGGTCCGTGTGGAAAGACGTCACATGTAGGTGACATTTTCCCTTTATTTTTCATGCTTTTACGAGCCATGCAACGACTAAGTTGCATCTAAATATATTTAAAAAATCAAGACGCCACTTGCAGGTGGCGTCCTTCCCAACCACCGTAACTTTTACCGTAAATCCTCAAAATTTTCAGTTTATACCCTATTTTTCTAATATTAATTTGGAATTGGATTATCCACCAAATTTTGCCAACAAAATGACTAGACCTTGAGTAAAAGTTGAATACTTTATATATAATTGACAAAAACAATATTTAGTTTACCGTTGTTAATATTAATTACATTTATTATATATATATATTAATTATAACATCCAATATAAAATATTATGGGTAATTATATCATATACAAACGCTCTTGAAAACGTTGTTTACACAAATGCCTTAGTTTTAGGGTTTAGAGACTCTGTTTAGGGTTTAGGGTTTAAGTATAGTGGTTTTGAATTTAGGGAATGTTCATAAAATTTTGGGTTTAGGGTTAAAATTTAAGGTTTATAGGTTAAAATCTAAATCTATAACTATATTATCATAAAACCTAAACCCTAAATTCTAACCCTACACCCTAAGTTCTAACCATGAACCCTAAATTCTAAACCCATACCCTAAAAACCTAAACACTAAAACCCTAAATCCTAAAATTAAGACGCTTGTCTAAATAAAAAGTTTTCACCGCCTGTGTATGGGATAATAATAAAATATTATTATAATATCAATAATAATTTAAATTATAAAATGTTATGAGAATATTTATAAAAATAATAATTTAAGTATAATTAATAAAAATTTATAAGAAATATTTATAACATAAATTAAAATAAGAATAAGAATAATATATTAATTATAATTTAAATTATAAAATAGTATAAGCTGTTTATAAAAAGAATAATTTTGTTTAATAATTGCTAAGAAATAATTATAATGTCAATCATAACATAAATTAAAGTAATAATATTATATTAATTATAATATAAATAATAAAATGTTGTTAGAACATTTATAAAAATAATAAATTAAGTTATAATTAATAATAATTTATAAAAAATTATAATAATAACACTGTAATTATAACTTGAATTATAAAATACTATAGGAATAGTTATAAATAATAATAATTTAATTTATAATTAATAATAGTTTCATTTATTTTCATATTAAATAAATATAATCATTTATATACACGATATTTAAACGTAAAATGATGTTATGTAAATAAATAATTTATAAAAAATTAAATGAAATTAAAATTTTATGTATACAATTACATCAAATCAAATCCTATATAGTATTACATATTTTATCAATGTTCATGTGCAGTTTTAATATTTATTTATATAAAATATTTTTGTTTATATATATCATGGCTGGCTGTGATAAAATTTAGTGAAATATTATTACTAAAAAAACAAATCAATTATCATAGATAACCAAATTTATTGTTTTTAAATAAAATATAATTCTCACTGATTTAAATATAAATACTTAATTTTATAAAAATTATAGATTAAATAATAATAACAATAATAATTGCATACAATTCAAGTAATTATAATTTTTTTAACTTTTGAACTAAAAACCAAGCTCAACCGCTCATATTTAAGAATCAAAATACTTTGATACACAAGTTGTGTAAGCTAAAGTTGACACAAACTTGTTAATGTTAGAGATTAGAGGTTTAATTTAAGATTTAGGGGTTAACCAAACCCTTAATTTTCTATTCTTTTGCTCAACGCTAGCTTCAGTTTGACCCATCATGGCAATAACTCAGAGAATGGATTGAAAGGAATACAACAGAAGTTCTATATTTATTACAGAATATAACTGACATAACATAGGAATTAGGAAGTGGGAGACATGGTACAATTACTTCTTAACAAGACTGTTGACTATGCAACAATCATTCTTTTTGTAGTAAATTGAAAGAAATCGACAAGAGGAGGATATCCTCAACTTTTCTTTTCGAACCAACTTATGATACACAAAATCCAATCTTTATAGGACTGCATCATCCCTAGTTTATTACTACTAATTGTCAGAACCTGCAACTTTAACTGATAGAAACGAGAAACCCACTGCACCTGTTTTTTTGCATTTTGATAAAAAGAAGCCCCCGCCTGATGACTCGTTTAACATTCACAGCCCGTAGATCTCTGTGGTCGTCCGCCGCTAGCAACATCGATGGTTTCGGGAAGGTAGCTTTCATCATTAAAAAAAAAGCATTGAAACACAAACAATTAGCAAAGACTGGTAGTTCTATCTTTTTTGTATATTCGTAAGGGGCTTTATACAAATCATCAAATAGAATCACATGCGTACACAAACACGCATATGGAAATTATATATATTGCATCAGAGAACATTTCGTTATATAGACAGACAGAAATAAGGGATAGAGCAAATATCACGAGGAATTCATTCTGCCCATTAGAAAAAACAACTATTTCCAGCAGATTAGCTTTTGAACAATAAAGGGATCAATTAGTTTATTCAACTTTGACAAGATCCCATGATCTGCCTAATAAACGATACTGAAAAAATCTCATGCAAATAAATCAAAACTCTCCAAGAAAGAACTCTAACAACCAAGCAGTTCAAAAACAGAATTATGTTACTCCAATATCAATGCCAAATTATCACACACAGGCCCCATCATCGTTCACATCCAATGCACTAAAGTGCCACTGATATTATAGCCTCAAACAAGGCTCCAGTGTGGTGAGCATGAATCCCCACTGCACTTGAAGCCATTCAGCCAAAGGACCAATAATGGTGTGTGGATACGCCATCATTCAAATGAACCCACAAAATAAGTTCCTAACAAATGTCTTAATCTGAAGAGCATTCAATTGCAATTGAAGTAAGCTTGTCCATCATAGAAGGCCAGATACATCTCCCAGTGTCAAATTACTCTTCTGTTAAGTGCTGCTTTAATATTTTATTATATTTCTTTGAAGATAGATGCATCAGTGTAAACATTTTATAAGGCTACGTGTTTCTTTTGAGAAAGCATGGACTAGTGCAAATACTTACATTTCTTCTTCAGGTTCATTCTTGAGAGCATTTTTGGCTATGCACTCAAATGCAGCATCGACGTTGAATCCTTCTTTTGCAGAGGTCTCAAAGTATGGAATATTTCCCTTTGAAGCACACCATGCCTTTGCTTTCTTTTCAGAAACCTAAACCATTGAGAAATAACCTCATTCAACACTAAGAAAACACATTCACTCTCCCGTATGATACTAAGAAATCTGTAGGCAAAAAACGGAGGGGAGAAAGGCATGTCAAAAGGGTGGAATACATCTTACCACTCGGCTGTTGCCACCATCAACATCAACCTTGTTTCCCAGCACAACAAACGGAAAGTTTTCAGGGTCAGATGGACTCGCCTGAACACTCAACCAAAAAAATAACAACATTAGTTATTCTTCCAATTAAGATGCTCTACATGCTAGTGGATAGAATATTACCTGAATCAGAAACTCTTCTCGCCAGTTGTTCATATTATCAAAGGACTTCATGACATTAACATCATGCACAAGTACACAACAATCAGCACCCCGATAGAAAGCCACGCCTAAACTTTGAAACCTTTCCTGGCCGGCAGTATCCCATATCTATGCACACAAGCAGAAAAACAAGTATCGGCACTAAGAAGTGTAAATAAAGTTTATTATCTCTACTCTCAACCAAACTTGAAATCTTCACAAAGTACAGAAAAAGATGGGCATAGCCACTCAATGATGGAAAAATCAGACAATATACTTAAACAGAGGTAAAATTCACATTGCATTATCATAATTAGGCACAATGGAAACCAAATTCTATTGCAAGCATTAACATATAAAAATCAAGAAATGACCATTTTTTTACCTGCAATGTAAACAGTCTATCTTCAAATTGAACCTCTTTTGTCAGAAAATCGGCTCCAATCGTCGCTTTGTACTGATTACTGAACTTACGATTAACATACCTAATTCCAATAAAATTCACAATAATTAATACATCGGAACCGGCAATTGAACATGCAAAATTCAAGATTTAAATAAAGGGAAAAAGAAATTTTTAAGGATTTCAGTTTCAAAGCCTACTGATTCATGAGAGATGTCTTCCCAACCCTGGAAACAAAAATCAAAAGAAAATGCATATTAGACAAAAAGAACAGTAAAATATCTACAACTAAACTGGAAATGCACAAGAATCAACAAAATCTTCAAATTCTAATATGTAAAACAGAGAAAACGATCATAAAGCTTACCCGCTGTCACCGAGGATTATGACCTTTAAAAGCATACGCCGACGAGAAGCCATTGGATCGAAATCGAGATTTTATTATTATTTATAGTAATTGCAGGAAAATTATGAGAATTTATATTTTTTTGGTAGATCTTTGCTTAGAGATAGAGAGATTATAGAAGAGAAAAACTTTGTGGCTGTTTATTTAATTTGTTTTGTTTTCTCAGAAAACGAAATTGATAGTTTTTTCAGCGAACGGGAAGACTGGTTGATTACAATATTTGAACATTCCAAAACAGCCCCTGTTTTTAGTTGAATTTACATAAGTTCATCCCTCTTTTGACTTCGCATTATGCGTAAAATTACTACACGGGTCCCTTATATTATTGTGTGAACTGTGAATTACATTTTGATAGGACTGATTATGTTAGTTATCGATTTTTTAATTTTTAAATCGACTCGACCTAAATGTTTTTTTTTTTGCATATATTATATTAATTTTAATTATTTTAAATATAGTTACAAATATTTGCTCAAAAAATATATTTACAAACATAGAGCAAAAACTATTTTTCCCAACTCAACTCATAATTTTGTTAAATCGAATTAATCAACTAAACCGACCGAAGTTATATCGGTATAATTAGGTTGGTTTTGATAAGAAAAAAGTTGTTCGGTTCAGTTTTCTAAGATTAAAATTGGTTAAGTAGACTTAATTAAAAAAAGAGACGACCAAGAAAACTTATTGTTCAATCTCTACATTTTATGTTTTTTAAATGAGCATAAAGATCTTTGTATGCTAAAAAATGTAAAATATCATTTTTTTACAACAATTAAAAAAACTATTGTATTTCAAAACTTATATTTACCCAATCCAAGAAGGATGAATCATTATTCATTTTTTGAAGGTGAAAAGTTGGAGGAGGATCGGGTTTGAAGATGAAGTTTTCCAGGTTGAAGATGGAGGTCGGATAATCGGGATTATTGTTTTGAGGAAATAAGTTTTATTTAATTATTATTTTATTATATTAATTATATCTTATTTTATTTTTAATATTATTTTTAAAATTTATTTGAAAATAAAAAAATAAATAAAGAGGCCGATGAGGCATAATATAATTGGTTAATTTTTTTATTTTAGAAGTGTTAAAATTTTGGGTTATATGGATGACGACAAAAATTTTAAGGGACAAAATAGGCCAAAAAATATTTTATGAGCAAGTTAAAAAAACATGTAAAGTTTAAGGGATAAGTGCATTAAACCGAAATTGTTTAATGAAATATTTTTATTTATTATTATTTTTGAATGATAAATGATAGGTAAAGTGCCATTACAACTTACGAAACAATTGAACGACAATAGAGAGGGGCATGGAGGTCCCACTTTAGGCTAAAACAAACAAGGATAACGTTCAAAAATAGCCATTGAACTATCTCAAATGTTCATTTTAGTTACCTAACTTTTTTTTTTAAGTTTCTAAGGGAAGGGATAGGAGAATTTTACTTTTAATGGATATTGAACGATTGAACCCACAACATAGAGGAGAGGAGAGAGTGTCAACTGAGAGTTTTTAATCACTTGCTTTAGAGATTGTTGGCATCACTCAACTTTTCAATATTATGAAATAGGTATTAGATTTATGATTCAATTATAAAATGGTCAAGTGATGTGATAGTGAAGAAAATTTGTATAATATCACGTTTAGTTTTTCATATTTAAGCATTTAATCAATTAAGTTTCAGTTCGAAAAAAAATCAATAAATTTAGCCTTCATCATTCACACATTCTATTAATTTAGTCCTATCTTTAATTAAAAATCATTAAATTATTTCCACTAATTTGATCCTACTTTTAATTATAATAAAAACTATTAGTTTATTTTTAATTAAAAATAAGACCAAATTTATTAAATACGTAAATAATGATGGTTAAATTTATTAAAAAATTTTGAATTAAAATTGAATTGATTAAATTTATAAATGTGGATAACTGGATGTAATATTATACAAATTTTCTTAAATGTTATATCAAAAATTTAATGTTCAAAACATTTAAAAGTTGAATTATCAAAAAGTACATTTTAAAATAGTTTACGACTATTTCAAACTTCTCGACAAAGAATGCGAGGGAGCTTGATGCAGCCAAGTTCACCACCTCCACATTATCGACTCGAATTTTAATTTAGAAAAAGTATTCACAATTCAATTTAAAGTTTTTTTTTTCATAGAAGCATTAGTTTTATCAAGAAGAGAAAATAACTGAATTTACAATGAGGGTTTACAACCATAGTCATAAATTAAATACATAATTATACCTTTTTTATAACCGTTAAGACAATAAACTAGCCACTTGAGATAATACAAGGACCATAAAAGGAAATGGTTAAAAAACCCAACCAAGAGACTCAAACAAAATATAGATACAAACAAATCTGACTATATCAAACGAACAACAAAAGAGGATCAAACAACTAAAAGACCATCAACAACCGTAAATCAAAGCCGAGTGTCGTGAGAAAGCTATCCACAAACGCAAATCGTGTATCCAAATCGAATCTGAGGTCCAAAGCATGAAAGATCAACATCATAACAATAAACGTCGTATTGATCAGTCGAGACGACGTCAAATCCAACTATGAGAAAAATAAACGAAAATATCAATCAAACGAGCGATAAAATAAATCGAAAACATGTCAAAAGACATAGAAAAATTGTCATAAAGACAATTTTTATTAAAAAAAATGAAGGGAAAACAAAGATAAGAGGTATAAAAGCAAGGCTTAAATGAAAAATCAACCCCTAAACTATACCTTTTGTTTGCTTTTAGCCCTTAAACTATTGATTGGCCAAAATAAGTCCCTAAACTATCATTTATGGTCGCTTTAAGTCTGATAATTATCTAAGTCAAAAAAAATAATTTGACCAATAAGATGTTGACACATCACAAAGATTTTTTTGACCAATAGATAGTTTAGAGACTAAAAGAAAAAAATGACATAATTTAAGTACTTATTTTGACCGAAAAATAGTTTAAGGACTTAAAGTGACCAAAAATAATAATTTAAGGATTAATTTTTTATTTAAGCCAAAAAATAAAAAGAAAATAAAAAACATTGACAGTCGATAATCAACCTTAAAACTGATATCATCCTCGACAAAAAAAAAATACGGTGAGCTGAAGAATAACCTATGCGGCTAGACAATTCATTTTAAAGTTATGTTTACTTTAAAATCATTTCAGGTACGTGTCAAATAAAATAGATGAATTTGGTTGTCGTTCTATTAGATTATGGCTTTATTTTTTTCAAATATTATTTTAAAAATTATTAAGCTGATGTACCCAAAAGTTCATATTGAGTGTTAATTATTATTTTTTCTGCCCTACTTAATATATTTTTTTTTGTGTTTTGAAATTGTCTCACTTAAAATGTTTCATTGAAAAAATCAATAACTTTTATAAGGCACATTTTCTTTTATACTTTTTTTTAGTTTCCCAACAAAACAAAATTTAACCTTTTAAGGATAAAATTGTTATTTCAATTATTTTACATCATCTTTTTTATACATTCTTACACAAATTTTTTTTCGCTAAAACTGTGTAAAAAATCAACAATAGATAAAATAAATGGGACGGAAAAAATATTTTTATTAGTCAAAGGTACATATCACAAGCTGAGACATACTTCATTTTCCTTGCCCGGCAACCAGACCCACATACTTAATTTGATGCCCGCCAGTTATCAACAACTTGACTTCGGTCCATGAATTTGAGGCCACAACATGAAAAAAAGAAGTTTGTAATCATTTAAACACATTCATTACATCTAAAATAGATTATCTTAGTTTATGTAAAAGAATTGTCAACAATCTCTACGACGAGTGAATAAAATTTTCAAATTGATATACTCATTTTTTTTAAGTTGTAGGTTCAAAATTCATTAGTAACAAAATTTTTTCTTCTCTCTTAAGTAAAGTTATTAAAAAAAATCAAGTAAAAAATTAAACCAATTATTTTTCTTTTTCTTTTTAATCCTCAAAAAATAGTTCTAATTAATTGTTATCGTCGTCAGCTTAAGGGTCACAGTTAATCGGAGGTACTTCAAATATTTTGAGGTTTTGTGTAATTTATTAAGATGAATCTCTCAATTTAAAAAAAATTATTAATTTCTTGTGTACGTAGTAGACTGAATTTTAAATACACCATAATTTTATTTTCTCTAAATGATTTATTACTAGTCCTTAATTTATATTTTATTTTTCTTTAACAAGTATTTAACTTTAACTCATTTTAGATCATCTTTTTTCTTGAGGCCGTGTAAATTATTACGTAGGTCCAGAATCACCTTGTCCTCAATCTTCATTTATCTCACCTTCTTCCTTACCTCAATTTTGTCTTCTTTTTTATTTCTTTTTTACTTTCTCTTTTGTTTGACTCATTACTTTCATTCTTTTCTTACAGTCACCCATCATTCATGTTGATCTTAGCGACTTTGAGAGAATTTTCGCCCTCTAGTTTACCTTTTTATATTAAAAATCCTTTGATTTATTTTACATATTTAATATCTTATTTTCTTTATTTAATATTTTTTTATTTTTCTTACAAAGATAATTTTTAAGATTATACAAAATGTCTTGTAATTATTTTATCTTTTGTATTTCTTTATAATTTTACACATAGAATTTGGTTTTGATGCGCCACTTGACATATAAACTGTAATATGGTGTAATTATATACACAAAATTTACGTACGATTTAATTGTACATATAAATATTTGATTTTGATACAAACGAATACTTTCCTCTCCTACAAAACAACAGTCTAGCTTGAGCGGGATCTTGACATGAAATCTAGAGCACCAGTCCAGTTTGAAGCAAAATCGCCAGAATGATCCATCATATATACATTTAAAGAATTAAGAAAATTATTCGATATACATATCGTATATTATATAGTATAATATATAGTTTTTTTTGTTTTAGGATTTAAGGATTTAGTTTATGGTTTAATGGTTTAGTTTGTAAGGTTTATAATATAGAGATTATGGTTAAAATTTTAGAGTTTATGATTAAGTTTTAGGGGTTTAAACTTTAGTTTTTAAAAAAACAAATATACAGACTTGCGTAATATTTTACACGTGTACCAAAAAATTACTCTAAAATATAAACACATTCATTTTTTTTATCATATTGGATGAAGATAATTAGATTGCGTACGAAATATGTAAACGTCAAATGTTGTTGTATTGGCAATAATGTTAATGGTTGGTGAAAATCTAATCAAATTAATTTTTAAAATTTAATGTATAAAGAACTCAATGAATGATTCCAATGGTAGAAGGTGACCCAAATTTGAGCCGCATAGTCTTTAGTTGTGCATGAGTATATCAAATTTAAAAGTGAATACAAATACAAACTTGTATTCTAGCTGTTTGTTTTTTTTTTCCTTTCAATCCTAGCCGTTTGCTTTTCCTTTTTTTTCTTTGTTTAATAGGCGACGACACCAGCCTTAGTGTTGGTTGTCGACCATCGTTGATTTATATTTCTTTTATTTTTTATTTGTTTTATTTTTTTCTTCCGGGCATCTTGTTGCGCTTTTATTTACCTATGTGACACGTTTTCTAGACTTTTATGGCACGTCTCTACTTTATGATACGTTTCTATGTTTAATTTTGTGGGTTTTTGGTGTTCGTACGGTGATCCTCACGTCGCTTGTTTCTGATTCGTATTTGTTGGTGATCACGTGGAGTTTCATCCCCTTTTGGGTTATTTGTCGATATAACCTGTAGCGAATCATCATTTTTAAGAATAGGCGGGGAGGGTTGCTGTCGATTTTGGGGATTTCATCTAGTTCTTGTTTTAACAATTCTTTAGGGACCCCCTTTCCTACAATGGACCGTAAAAAAAAAAATCGTGCAAAGATGAAGTTTTTGATCTGACTGGTGCAAAGAGGAAGTGTCTGATTTACCTTTTTGTTGTTTTTAATTTTTTAAAATTTATTATTTTTTTTGTTGTTTTTATAGATGTTTTAAAACCTCTATTAAATTATGTCTTAGCTTTATTTTTGTTGATCAATAAAGTTGTCTGATTGATATTTAAAAAAATACAACCTTATATTATAATAAAAACATAAAATGCGAACATAAATACAATCTTGTATTAGAATA
>JAGYYJ010001162.1:0-32675 GCA_019671005.1 Hibiscus mutabilis | reverse complement strand
TTAGGATAAGAAGAAACCATTGAAGAACGCCCCGCCAACCTTGAAGTTGCTGCCCAGCCGCCAAGTAGTTGCCCAACTAGTCGCCCAAGCAACCATCAATTAGTTGCCAAGGCAACCCCGTCGCAGCAAGTCGCCACGGCAAATCGAAAGGCCCGCACTCTTTTACCAAGACAATCCAATCGGCTATCACACCTCAACTCACGATAACCCAGCCTATCTCTCTCAATTGAATTCATCTTTTCATTTACTTAATTGCACAATACTACCGCTGATATACCACGCCTTTTGCTCATACATTCTATTTTGCATAATCGCATCATTAACATTGGAAAAATTATTTGTGATGAGATTTTTTGTATCATTGTCTAATTTTTTTAAATGAAAACCAATCCTCCATTGCACCAACAAAGACCGCACTAATTGAATCCTCCAAGCTAAAAAGACAATGACATTGATGAAGAGGACGATGAGGACAACCCCGCAGACGAGGATCGATTCCACCACCGGGCAACAAGAAACAACCATCGCTGCTTAAGAGAATCAAGACACCAACCAAAAAGGAAACTAATCATCCACGATGACATTTTCTTCTTGTTCAATTAGGTTCATGCTAGGAATTATTTATCTTGTGTTTTTGGAACCCAGCCCTAATATCGAGAGTTAGATTCAAGAAACGAATGAATATGATCTTTATTCAATCTATTGATGGTGAAGATTAATCCGCTTAGGAATAAGTTAAGGATTTCAACGGCTAAGAGGAGCGCAAGATTGGTTGTTGTTCACCCTGATTCACGCAGGATGTATTATCAAGGCATGCACAAGTAGCTAGAGTTTCGACTTAGGATAAGAAGAAACCATTGAAGAACGCCTCACAACCTTGAAGGTTGCTGCCCAGACGCCAAGTAGTTGCCCAACTAGTCGCCCAGCAAACAACCGAGTTGCCCGCACTCTTTTTACCAAGACGATCCAATCGGCTATCACACCTCAACTCACGATAACCCGCCTATCTCTCTTTATCTGCAGGGAAGGAATTTCGACTCGAAGGGTAATACCGCCTCCACCTCATTAAAGCAGTGGAAAAGATGTTGCCCCCAGAGGTTCAAACTGGCTGCACGAGCAAGCATATGAGCGAATGGTAGCTTCATGCCAATCTTTTATGTTTGGTCCATTTTTCCAAAGAACTGTCTTGATATTCTTTGTTTGTTGTTTCACTTCGCCTACCATCTAGGGACGATAAGGCGATGAATTGCAGTGTCAGATCTTCACCATGCATACCTATTCAATGCTTATTATTCAATTAATGCATTGTCGCATATGATACTTTCAGCATCCCATATTGACATATGATTTCTTTTTTAAGAATTCAGATACCGCCGATTTGTGACATTGGCATATGGCCGTCTCACCACTTGGTGAAGTAAACACCACAAAGATAACCGATGCCCCACATTGAAAAAGGCCTGTGAGTTCATAACACATGTGGTGACATAGTGAACACAACTTGTTTCCCAAGATAAATTTGACACTCTGTGGCATTTTTGGCGTATTTGATACCCTCTTCCCATAGTTGACCAATAATAGCCAAAACTCATAATTTGCCTTGCCATTGTGAACCCATTAGCGTAAGGCTCATACACCTCATGTACTTCTTCAAGGATTTTCTTGGTCACAATATCCACACACCGCAATAGCACTTGATCTTTCCTTCTTTATACAAGATTTCTGCCATATCTAGACATATTCACTGCTACTCCGTAGTGTCCTATTTTTATTCTCGATAGCTTGTTTTGGATATTCACGGCCTTACGTATCGCAAAGGTCATGATACCAAGGATGTTCATCTTTCTACATTCATTGATATTATAACAATAATGAGTCTTGTATATACCATTTGTATATCCGATCGCATCGCTTGTTGACTTTAATTAATGAAGACAAAGTGAGCTGCTGCCGTCCGCTCATTTCCATGGTTGTCCTCTTGCGGAAGATAATGAAAAGTAATCTCGTAGAACTCCTTGATCATATCCAAAACAAGATTCTGATAATGCATTAGTTTGGACCCTCGTGCCCCCCATTTTCTTGGGAGCCGATAGATCACGAGCATGAGTCCTCATATACCTTTAATAATTTAATTTTGCGCTCAATAACGGCTTGAATTCATGACACATGCTTCACATTCTCGCTATGTTTTTTATGGGTCAGCAACTGCTTGCCGGGCACAGGATAATGATCGTCCGGCAAAACTAGTATCAGTTTCGATTTTTTTACCTATGCATTTGAGGCTTCATCAAAGTTGAGTCTCCAACATCTCGGCTTCTGGGGTGCTTCCTCTACGGTCAATACACGTATCTTCATTTGGGAAATCAAAGTTTAGAGGTTCAGATCCTCTAGAGCTCTGGGCCAGCTAAGCAGTTTGGCTTATTGTATCTTCTTTTTTAATGCTTTTGGTTTCATATAAACCAAATCAAATTTAGGATAGCAAAATCTGCCATCCGCTTGATTCTTCCTGTTAGTGCATTTGACTCCATCAATATTTAAGAGGGTCGAGCCTCGAGATCAACCAGGTTGTAAGGATACAACATGGCTATCTTAGTCTCCCCGGTAGTCCAAACTAGTATGCACACAATTTCTCGATTGGCTAATATCTCGCTTCACATTCTCAGAAACTTACCGAGATAATAGATTGCCCTTTCTTTCTTTCCTAACTCTATCATGTTGTCCGAGTACACATCCTATAGAATTTCAAAAATAGTTAAGTATAAAATCAACAAACTTATTTAGACAAGCGACCTTAAACAAGAGGGTTTTATAAGTAGTGCTTAATCTTGTCAAAGCTTCTGACATTCATTGTTCCATTCTCCCAGGTTGTTTTTGAGGAGACGAAAGATGTGATCACATTTTTTGGTTACTCCGTGAAATGAACCAAGCAATGTAATCTCTCCACCCAAGAAACCCTCTCACTTCTTTATGGTGAGTGGAAGATCTTTAACGGCTTTGACCTTTGTCTCTGGATCAACTTCAATGCCCCTTTCACTGACTATGAAACCAAAAAATTTCCCCTGGTGAAACCCCCCGGCATTTTTAATTCAATTTTAATTGGTTTTTCCCAACCAAAAATAGTTTTTTCAAACGCGAGCTCCTTTTGTTTGGGATTTGGCAATCATATCTTTTACATACACTTCAATCTTTTTGGGCATCATATTATAGGAAAAAAGGACCAAACCCTCGTTTACGCGGTTCCGCTTTTTTAAAAATTAAAAGGTATTCCCTTTGGGGGTTTAAAGGGTTTCCCACTTTGGGAACGAATGTAGTCTTGTGCATATCATCGTGATACATCCTTTCTGGGGTTATACCCAAAAAACCGTCCATAAAAAAGAACAATGAGTTTTTTGTTGTATTTTTCCCCCAAAGGTGTCAATTTTTGTAAAAGGGAAATTGTCTTTAAAAGGTTGGTTTTTTATTAAGACCCCTAAAATTAACACAGGGACCTTGCTTTTCCTTTTTCTTAACGAGAACTATTTAAACCCACCAACTTTTTGACCCCCCGGAAAACCTCGGCATCATATTGTTTTTACTTTTCTTTTTTTTTCGGACGATACGTCCTCATTCTTTTTGGTTTTTTTGCGGGCCCCTTTGTAACCTTTTTATAAAAAGTTTGAAACCCCAAAGCCTCAAAATTTTCACCGCATGTCTTGAAAACCATGCAAAGATATTTTTTTAATTTAGGAGTATTTCGATAAGATCTTTGTCTTTTTTTTTTTGGGTAATGCATGTCTAAATTTTTTCATTTTTGTTTCACTTTTTTTTCCCCGGTTCCCCGTTTTCTATAATTTTTGAGGTAAATTGTTTTTTTTTCTGTTCAACCAGTCAAAAACGTGGGATATATTATAATCTTGACTTTCAAAGTCCGAGGTCCATCTAGACACCCCCTGGGCCAAAGATAAGTTCAAGTTAAATTTCAATCGCCAGTGTTGATTGGGGACTTAAAAAGAATTGATGGGGCTTTTGAACAAATGAACTAAATTTAGAAAAAATTTGGGCAATAGTATAAGTGTATGAATGAAGAGGGGGAAAGAATAAAGATATTCAAAAATAAAACAAAAGGTATTATTTTTATTGACATAAGGAAGTTGGATATGCCCTTTTGGAAAAAACCCCTTTTTTGTTCTTCCGGGGAACAAGTGTGTTCCGGGGAAAATTTCCCAAAAAACTTTTTAAACACTACATGGGGTTCCTTTGATCCCCTTGTTCGTAAAAGTTTTAGAGGTATAAGGACGAATTTTTTATATCCCTTTATTCTTCCCCAATTAGTCACTATATTAATATCCAAAGTTTAACATTTTTCCCGCCCGCCATTCTTTTTTTAACCCGTTTTGGGGGGATGAACCCCAGACACAAAAAATTCCGAAAAACGAGGAAAATATAGGTTCCCGCTGACCCTTTTTATTTCGACGGGGTTTTCCCCCTTTTTTTTCCTTTTCAACCACACCCATCTCCGCTTTATCCCCATATCCGAGGCCAAAAAGGTTTTTTATTTAAATTTTGGGTCAAATTTTCCCCACCTTTCATATTTCCCCAAACCTCGCCCACCCGGCCCTTTTTCCCATTGTTAGTTTGATTCCATCTTTTTAGGGCCCTACCCTTTGGGGAATTTATTTTTCGCCAGAAGGTGGATTGACAAAAATTAAATGATCGGGAAAGAACACCTTCCCCGGGGGCCTCCCCCTTTTAAGGAAACCGGGTGGGGAAATTTTAAAGTTTTCCCGAATGGATCCGGGGCTTCCCAAAAACAATTATAAGTGGGGTTTTAAAATTCATTAATAGGAAGTTATGTCATATGTATTTGGGCCCACAAGAAACGGAATCATCATTCCCATCACTTTTTCCCGCACTCCGAAAACCCGGGGAAATAGGTGCTAAAAACTTCATAGAGAACCGCCTTTTTGAAGTATGTTCAAAATGGCCAATGGGTGGGATTTAAAAACATCCATTATCAATTAGGGCCCTTTGGGAAACGAAGCCTTTTTAACGAGAGTAATGTGCGGGGCTTTTTTAAACCCATACCCCCTTGGGATTTTATCATCATTAAATAGATAAAATTTTTAAAATTTAGATTGTTTGCCAACCCCGTCCAATTTGTTCACCAAAATGTCGAGGCGGGCCCCGTTTAACACTTTCTAAAAAAGGATTCCATGTGCTTCCGAGAGAGGAAAAATTTTTATCCCGGGAAAGGGGCTTTACAAGGTGTTCAACGACATTGTATTCAATATTTCAGGAATTTTAAAATTTCATCTCTTCCTTTAATGGGGTGGGCGGATGGGCGATTCATGTTCAACATTTTGGCCCCTTCGGTTTATTATCAAGGCTTTTTTTTTTGGATTCTATTTCTTGGGGAAACATATCCCCTCCCCGCCTCGAAAAGAAATCAAGTCCCCCCCCTTTTGAAACCCCTTTCGGGCCTTCTTGAATCATTACCCGCAATCATTTTTCCCAAAGGTACTATTTTTATTATCTTTGGGGCCAAGTTTTTAAATTTTGGCCCTTTCCCCCAACTCTTACCTCCTTCGTTTTTCCCTCCCTTTAAAAAACAATGACCAAAAAAAATTTCATAGTTATTTTTGGGGGGTTTTTGGGTTCCGAGGCACAACCATCTGCCCCCTCTATCTTACTTTCTTCACAAGACCCCAATTCTTTGTTGTCAATCCATTTCGGTCGGTTTGAATTCGGACCCGGATAAAAGATTCATTTGGCCTTAAGTGTAGTTATTAGGGGTTTTTCTGCCCCGAGATTGGTTGTTTTATTTGGGGACCATTTGTTCAACCCCCCTTTAAAAGGGGAGATTTTATTTTGAACTAGTTTTGATTTTTCTATTTATTTCCAAAATTGCACTTAGGGACCCCGGGTGGATTAGGTAATAAATTTCCCCGCATCAACCCCGAGTTATCAAACCCCACGACTTATCTTTATGAATTTTTAACAATTTTTTAAAAGAAATGAATTTCTGGGAATAAATTTTAAACAAAAATGGTGGTAGTCATATTGAGCATTACGCCATACCTTTTTTGGAAGGGGGTTTACCGGATTTTTTAGAATAGAGAAAACCACATTGCATTGAAAAATTTTTGTAAAATTCACCATAAGATACCGGATAGAGTAAATTTTTTCTAATTTTTTTCATTTGATCTTGCTTTGGGGAAATTTTTGGGGTTTTCCCAGGTTGCCCCTTGGGTTTGGGAAAAGGAATTATAGAAAATGTTCACCGGGCCTCGCCCTTTTTTTCCCTCGAGTTTGACTTTTGTGTTTTCTTCATCCTCAATTTTTTACTTCAATTGTGTTCTCATCATTTTTCATTCATTATTATGTCAAGAAAGTCCTTGTGGCCCCCCCAAATTAAACTACCGAGGGGGGGTTTCTTCAACGCCCCAACCCAAAAAAGATCCCCCTTTCTTTTCCCAATAGGGTGGTTGTATTTTGGGTCGTAACGCCCTCCATCGCGGAGAATTTTTCTAAAACTTACCCCGGGTTTTTTTCCCTATTTTGTAGCCCCCTGGCCGGGTTTATTGTCTTACAAATGTTGACCCAAGTCATTCCAAGAGTTGATTTTGGCACAAATTAATTTTTACCATTTTGCAAAGCAGATTTATTGGGCTATTTTAAAAATAGTGAATTAAGAGGGAGTCGTTGTCAATGAACCCCGCCATCCTCCTAATAAACAGGGGGTGAGTTTAAAAAGGGGGGTCCATTATACCTTTTTTTTAAAACGATCTTGAACCCGGGAAAAACCAAATCGGGGGAAAAGGATTAACCCCCTTCATCCATTTTTTGGAAACCCATCTATGTTTTCCCTAGCCTTGAACTTTTTTCCAACCGTTTAATTTTAACCCCAGTTGTTTGGGTAGTTCAACTTTTTTTTTCAATCTCATTGAAATGGGAAAAACATACTCCATAATTTTGAACGTTATTCTTCCTTTTGTGGGAAAATTCCCCAAAACCGACTGCTTTTTCCGCTGGGGGTCTCTATTGAAGATGGGCCTTGCTAAGAGGATACCTTTGGGCCCATCGGAGTTGGATCAAAAAAACCCCTTTCTTTTTTTTCAAAAACTGGGTTTGCATTGCAAAATTCTAGAAAGATTTTTTGTGATTGGAAATATGGTCAGGGTTTTTTTTGTTTTGCTAGTTTGCTTTTAATATCCTTTTTTAAAGTCCCCGATGTTTGTTTTGCCTAATCTTTTTTCCCTGGTTTTTTAAATTTGCTTATGGTAAAGTACGAGTATCGAATTTTTGGGGTTTCAGATAACCATAATTTATAAATAATTCCCCAAAATCTTAGTAAATTGATGCAAATATGTAATGACGTGAATGCAAATGAGAAGATGCGGGGACATAAAAAAAATTTTATTAGTACGACAACATATTTTACACAAAAGATGTTGATTTTAGTACAAATTTTAAAAGGAAAATCGACGTAACAAGTTTTTTACATAAAGTGGGTTTTTTTACATATACTATTTTGCCTTAACAACTAGGGTCTTTAAACTTTTTTAGGGGCCAGCCAACCTTTTTGCCCCCAAATTTTCCACCCGGCCCGGGTCAAACACGCCTTGGGGTGGGCAAGGTGTTGCATGACCCCCGCATTTTAACGAGGGATTCGATTTATTCGCGGGTCTCATCTCGAAATTTTGGGCCGAGGGTTGTTTAATTTGGGGCCCCGGGCCCAAAGCCGGTCATTCCACCAGAAATTTTTCAAATTTTTTTAAATTTGGCCCTCATGTGTCCGCAAAACTATTTCTAATTTTCAACTTGTTTTTTTTAAAGTCTTATTCTCCTTTTTTTATACTTGCTTTTTTCCGATGCAAATCTCGGATACTTTCCCCTGGGGGTGGGAAACTTCTAGTTCTTAAGGGTTTATATTCTGTATTTTTTTTCAACTTTACTTTCAACCCCTTTTTCAATTGGTTGTTTGATTTCCCGGGCATCTTTAAATCTTCTTTTCCCAGAGATTTTCTTTTTATTTTCTTTCGAATCTCAAGCTTTTATTCAAGCTTTTCTTTCCCCATTTCCCGTTTGGAATTTTTGTTTAACCCCTTTGTAAACTCAAATCTTTCATCAGCTTTGTTTTTTTCCCCCCTTTACCTTTTTAACTTTGTTCCCGACTACGCCAACTTCAACGGGTTCATTTCATTTTCTAATTGAAATTGACTTTCCATTACTAAGTACCTTTTCAAAATGGGCATACTTTTATCTTCGAGACCCAAATTTGTAAATTTTCCCTCCATTGGTACATTATTTTCTAGATTTGATAGGGGGACATCGCCGGATTTTTATATTTCCCACCCGGATACTCCCCCAACTCAATTTTTTTCATCCCCCCATTCCACCCCCACAAGGATGTTTCCCATGCCTGGACGGGAAAAAATTTTTTCTTGTATCCTTCCTTTCAGGGAAAATTTCCAAGTAGCAAGCCCTTGCCCGGAAAAACCCTGTTTTGACCCGATTGTCCGGATACTAGTAACGGAGATTTTCCGTTGCACCCCATATCCCAAGAGGGGCCCCAAAACCAAGTCTCCAATTTATATGATATTGTCGGGAAAAAACCAAGTGATTTAATTGATATCTTTCTTTAAAGGGTTTCCCAAAAAATTTTTTTTCCCATTTGCCCTAAGAGATATTTTGCCTTGGGTGAGCGGATCTGGGAGTGGTGATTTTCCCCAAAGCCCGAAAGAGTTTTTTCCCCGGCTTCCAAAAGTGGGAAAAAATTTTCCCCAAAAAAGGGGAGAAAACCCCGGGAATTTTCCCCTTTTTTTATAAAATGGGGAGACTAAAAGTCGCGGGATGGCGGAACAGAGTAATTTTTTATCGAAGGGATAAAACAGCCCCAAAAATTTTTTATCATGTATCCCAATGAGGGGAAAATATAATTAAACCCGAAATGGCCAAAGAAACATTTTAATATTTTTTTTTTGGACCCTTTTTCCCGGTCCCGTAAAAACCCCGGGGCATACCCCCGGGTTCCCTTTACCTTTATTCTAGCGGCCCATCGCTCGCCCATGCCGCCATTCGAGCAGTTTTTTCCAAAGTGAATCAATCACCACCTTTCTTCAAAAATAAGTGGGTAATTAACTTGGAATTTTTAAAACGGATCAAGACATTGTATTTTCAATGGTTGGTACCATATCAACGCTTTATCTAATAATTTTTAAAGGCCAATTCTCAAACAACGAGAGTCTGCATGATCGATGTCGTATATCGCATCAACAGGACAAATCACCGTAATTGGCGTTGATCTTGTCGCTTTAATTTTCATCCCACCGCCTGCATTTCTTTTAACTGTTTAATTGGTTTCGAAATTAGGTATGCCAAAGGAATCATTATAACCTTTCACCTCTCATTTGCCCCTTTGGCGCTGAAGCTCTTTTTCCTCGTTCACCTTCACGCCTGCATTAATTAATTCAAGAAAATGGTTTCCATTCATTAATCCTTTATATTTTCTAAACTTGCCTCAACACCTTTAATTAAAAAAAAAATAAATTCTTGTTTTAAGAAAAAGAACAAGAAACAAAACAAAGCAAGCAAGTTATATTTCGAGCATAAATGAATAATATAGAAATAAATAAAATCCTAATTAAAACAAATCTAAAACATGCTTCTATCTATAAATATTTTTAGGAAAATGAAGGTCGCTACCCTAGTTGAAAATGCTACAATAAATTTAGACATGGTATTTAATATAATAAGTATTAATATAAAGAACTAAATAAACGAAACGTAATCTTCTAAACCATAAAAAATGAAATTAAAACCCCGCTTTTTTTGCATAAGCTTGACTTTAAACAGCAAATAAAGTTATTTATTTTGCAAAATTATGGAAAAAATAAATGGGTTGTATTTAACAAAGATGTAAAAAGAAGTGCCGATTATTGCCATTAAGGCTAACAAAGTTCAATTCATGGGGATACAGTTCAGAAAAGTCTACACGGAGTTGACCCAAAGTTGCGTGGCAGAAGGGACGCAATATCTCTCACATCCAAATCCTTACGTTTGGGGTTTACCATGCGAGCTGGACGCCTCACTTTTATAACACGTCAGTACGATGCAGAGCTCATGATATGACAGTTCAGTTGCACGCCTTTTTATAAACAAAGAAAAAGAATTTTTTAAAAAAGAAGAGGGATCACAAAATAAAATTAGACTTGTACAGCTATTTTAAAACAAAAAAAAGATCGACCAACAGCTTGGATATAAAAAATAGTCCTTAATATAAGTACATATTGTATCCTTGGGAGTCGCCACATATTATTTAGTTTTAGTTTAGGTGCGATTGAATCAAGCGAAAACCATTTATTTTAATAAAACTTGTGTTTGTCATTTAATTGGATAAATTTAGCTCATTTTATTTTACCGTAAAAATATTTATTCACATACAATAAGATGATGACATCCCCAATAATGCCCAAAATTGGTAAATTTCAGTTTATTAGCTAAATAAATGGTGAGAAATTATTTTTATTTGACATCCCTTGAAAATTAAAATTAAATAAACCTTTTTAAAATATTGAGGGTTTTTAATAACGTTATAAGAATAATTTTCAAAAATTAAATAAAATTATAATTTAATATTAAAAATTGATTTCATAATAGAGATTAACGGAAAACGCACCCCATATATGTTCTTATTTCAACTAATAATCCCTAATATAATAAAAAATTTTTTTCACAAAATCTTATGAAATTAATATAGTTCTATAAATACGATAACAATTATATTGATAAAATACAAATTAAGTAGTAAATAATAATGATAATAATAATTTCTAATAATAATAAATAATAATAGTAAAAATATTATAATAATGATAATATATATATGGATAATGTATAAAATATAATACTATGATAATTAATAATAGTGTATTAGTTAAACAATTTTGTTTTGTAAATATATAAAATAAAATACAATGACTAAAAATTAAATTTAACAAAAATTAAAATGAAAAATAAAGATGTACATAAACTTAAATGACCAAATGCAATTTTGCTATCTCATTAAAACGGCGAATATATTCCGGTCGAAGCTTGAGTTATTACACTAGTAAAACGAAAATTTTTGTAGATCCCTAAATGCAAAATACACCCCATTACATTTTATATCATATTCAAAAATAAAGGGGATATATAAATTTTTGTTTGAGCTACCCAACATCCAACATGATCAAACGCCAGCTGTGTGCTAATCCGCCTTTCTTAAAGCGGTTTCAAACTACGGGGTTATGTGAAAGTGAAAATAGATGGCATTCTGTGGTAGAAGCTCACATTGGTGTCAAAATATAAAATATTAAAGTAATTATCTTTTTTAATTATTATATATACATAAGTGGGTTTTTTGGGACAAATACGTTCTGAGCGGTTTGTGACTCGAGGCGTTTTTACGTGATATTTATTTATTTATTACAAAGCTTGGTTTAATTAAAGTATAGTTTGAAGGCGCTTTTTCTCCCTTCCTTGTTAAAATATTAAGTTTCGGTTTGGTGCCTGGGGTGAGGTTTAACAGGGTTAATGGGCAGGATAAAATGGGTAAAGAATTTGAATCTTTGTTTGGTTCATGAAAAACGGGCATTTACAACTTGACATCACATTATTTATGTATCGCTTCATGCATTTATAATTGTCATTTCAAATTACCTTTTAATATTCAAGCCTTCAACGCTATTAATCAACTTTAAAATACAAAAGAAGGTTTTATTAATTCGAAAATTCATATTTTCAAAAATAAAACTCAATGGATGTCGACCAAACATGTAAATTAATCTCATTTCTAAACAAACCATTTATATTTCTTAAAAGTTGATAAAGTGTACCATCATGATTAAAGTGTTTACTGCATGCTAGGCAGATACGTGGAATAAATTTTTACCACAAATTAACACAACACCCTACTTATTCTATGGTTTAATGATCTCCGTAGAAATCAATCATGTCGATTCATGTAAAATGTTTAATTAATTCAAACCCATTCATTTGATCTAATACCCAACTAGAGTCCTATTCTTACTACTGAATACCACTTTTAACTAGAAATAAAAAAAAAATGACATCTAAATTTTATAATTGGAAAGCAATATATGATTTATATGAACATGGTGTACATTGCTAACCCTTCCCACACATAACCAACTTTCAACTCATTTTTAATCTTCGGGTTTTGTGGTGTCTGGTCCTACCTTAACTGAATATGGCCTCGTGTCAATATGTAAATTTTTTTTATTTCAAAAAAAAAAAAAAAATATTTTTCAAAAGAAAAAATATAAAGAACTAAACAATATAAATATAAAAAATTTCGTTGATTTTTTATGGTAATTTTAATTCAACATCAAAATCATAAGTTTTTTTCATCTAGGTAAAACCAGGTTCTGAGACGAAGATTTTATTATTATAATTGGGTATATAAAATTCTTATTTATTGTAACTATGATTTTTAATCTTGAACAGGAATAACTTGAAATTTGAATAGTTTTTATTCATTTTAATTCAAGTTTTTCGTTAAATCATATCTTTAATTATCATCCATGAAACTGTAACACTACCATTGGATTACTTATTTAAAAATATTTTTGCTTTCTTAAAATATCTTTTATTAATTTGAATAATTGCGTCATATTTTATATGTTGTTGACTTTGATCAAATAAACAATATATAAAGATATTTTGTCATGAAAGAATAAAATGGGGTAAAATTTTGACAAAAAAAAAAATTAAACGTCAAACTGGACTAAAACGTTTTAAAGTACCCAAATGATAATAAGACTTATGATAAACAATATTTAGCTTATACTTTATTTATTGATCTAATGCTATGGTCCTGATGTAAAGTAATTTAAATAATTTATTTGGTTTGTCTACATGGTAAAATTAAAATACAATTTAGTGTTGGTTAAATAACGTATTTAAAGTAAATTATAATTTACAACTTTAATGTTTTGTTACAATTATTTATATTTTTCCGTTAAACCCATTTTTAACAATTTGTTTTTTTAATTTTTTTACACATCTTAATGTGTTTTTTAACTTTAAGTTTTTATTTTAAAACGCGCCTTTATAGCACGCTTTGTCTTTATTTTTACGTTTTTTTAAAAAACCCATGAAACATTTTTGTTTTTGATTCGTATTTGTCGCTGAAAAATAGGTCGATCCTTTTGGATTGTTAATTAGTTTGTAATTTGTAATGTGATCATTGTCTTCACAATAGGTATAAAAGATGGTTGTCCTTTGTTCATGGATTGCTGTTTATGTTTGAAAAAGTGTGTCTAGAACATATAACGCAACTAAAAATTTAATATTTGGGCAAAATTATTAAATGTCCAATTTGGAAATTGTATAGTAATCCTTCAATTAGATTTATTTTTATTTTTTTATATCAAACAAGAAAATTGTGTAGTGCTAAAAGATTTAATTATCAATTAAATTGAGTGACTTTTTGTAAAAAAAAGAATTTGGCAAGGATATAGTTTTAATTTTCTAATAAAATTAAACTATAATTGATTTGGTTTTCAGAAAGTTGATATTTCGTTCAAATTAAGCTTAAATAAACTTTTGATACACTTCATTGGAATTCTAATGAAATCAGTTACCTCCGAAGCAATATTTGAATGAAATGTTCGGTTAAAAAGGAAATATTAATATCATGCCTGAAGTTTGATGATGACATAATATATTTTTTGAAGAGTTTTAAGTTTTAAAATTTCTAAGTTGTCTAACAAACATAAAATAACTAGATTGATTAAATGCTTGAATCGAAATATCTCGTTATCATTAGCCAAGCTTGAAAAGTACAATGTAATGTCCTTTTTAGCAGGCTTTAAACTTATGAAACTCAGGAATGAGGTGTTTTATGAAGTGATTTATTTCTGACTGTTACAACCAGCTGTTAGAATTAAAACCATAATAAATATGAAATTTAAACCAAGATTTATCATGTCAAATCATCAAGAATAATAAATTAAATAATGCGTCTACTACAGAATTAATCGAAAAGAATTGAATCTTTGATGAAGATCGCTTAAAAAAAAAAGCAAGAAGATCATAAGATAGTCTCTTTCAATAAAAACTCTCGGACGGGGAGAAGAAAAACAAAGTTAACCTATTTCTTGGGACCACTACCTTTTATATAGTTGGTTATTAAATCAACTATTAAATATTTATAACTTTTAATTTCATTGAATTATAAATATATCTTATGGTATCTATACTTTATTTTGAGTTTTTAATACCTATGACAGTAACATAATTGGTCAGTTTTATTTATGTCATATTTATAAATAGCTTTCGCATTTTACATATGCCTACAATATGTATGATTTTAATAAAATAATATTACTTTGGGCAACATATGTTAAACTGAAAAATGTATGTCACTCAATGAGCTCAAAATTTGAGTATTATATAATATGTATTTTAACAATCAACTATAATCACATAGGATCAAAAGAGAAAATATATAATCATGTATCAGACCCATCATATGGTAGATATATAAATATAGTCAAATGACATTCATAAAAGATTATTAGTATTAAAAATTTGTTATTGAACCAAATATGTCTATTTCATATGGTCCTCCTAAACTAAGTGAGAATAAACTTTTTATGAATTTAAAAATGCATAAACTAAAAGAACTTTATTTTTTGTTTAAAATTTTAAAATAATGGATTAAAAACAAATCATTTAATTGTGTCAAACAAACCAGCATTTTTTAAAATTACAAATTTTAAAAATGAATATCCATTTAAATAACATTACAACGAGGTATTATAGTGTGTCAAGAAAGACCTAGGGGTGATTTTTTAATATGACCCGCAAATATGGAGTTTGTACCAACATGCTCTAACTCCCCCTCAAACAATCACTCCATTTTCTTTAACAACTAGAACTTAATATTTATGTGCTTCAAATTTGAAGTGTTCCTATTGTTTATAGAATAAATGAATGCATATTTATTGTCACAAAATAATTCAAGTGGTCTTTCTATTCAATCTATAATTAGCAGCTCCACACACAAATTTTTTGCATCAAATATTTCTAATAGAATCAAGTATCAGAAACTTGATGATCTCTAATTTATTAGAACTCAAATATGTTTATGGAGAATGTAATTTTTTTAAATATATCTCATAACCTATTGGCTATCCAATGTTCATCTATATTTTCTTAAATATATGTCTAACATTCCAATAATGTATCCTCCAAACGCATACATTTTGAACATAAATTAAATTTAATAGCTTATGCATATGGAATCATTTGTATTTTCTAAATTTTAAAGTTACTTTAGGGCATTGAGTAAGACAATATTTGTCTTTTATATGAGTATCACTTAGTTTACTCCCACTGAACTTGTATTATATACAATTGTTTCAACTAAATTTATCTCAAAAACCGAATGAGATAATCAATATGAAATTTATAATTTTAATGAGAGTCCTACTTAAGCTCATAGATGAATTTCTTTAATTTACATATCATTGATATTATCATAAGACACAAATTATGATTGTACCATATAAATAGTTTCTTCAATGTCACCATTGAAAAACAAGCTAACATCCATCTTATGTAAGCTTAAGATTAAAAAAGAAGCAACAAGCGTAATATTATCTTGAAAGAGTCTTTAAATGAAACTTGAGAGAAAAACTCCACAAAATCAATGTCTTTTTAAAGTATATCCTTTAGATACAAGATATGGTTTATACTTGTTCATATTATCATTTGCATCCTTATTGGTTTTAAATATCCATTTACAACCAATTGGTTTGCACCTTAAGGTAATGAGACAAGTTCCTAAACTTTATTGTCTGCATAAATTATATTCTCTCAATGACATCAATCCACTTTTAGAGTTAAAACTTATGGTTTGATAAAAATATTGAATCATTTTCTATCATTTCATTATTATCCTTATTTTCTTGAAGAAATACAATATAATAATCTGTATATAGCATTTCTCCTTCCTCTCGTGGATATCTTTCATGACACTTTTTTTTTAAGGTTGTTGAGTTTGTTTTCCAAAACAATTATCTTATCTTGAATAGAGTTGTTCAACATTGTCTTGTTGAGATTATAGATTCACTTTTGATCAATGATAGGTGTGAAAAACCTAACATTGTCAAAAGTGATAGTAGGAATTAAATTATAATCTAATTCTCCTCAAAAGTAATGCATCTAACCTCATTTCTCCTTCCAAACTCAACATCCTAAAAAGTTATAAATCTCTAAATTAAAAATAATCTTAATTATGGGATCATAAAATTTACAGCCCATAGATCACTCAAAAATAACCAAGTAGTTGCTCACTTTTGAAGTTTAATTACTTTACATGTGTCCTAACTTATTACAAAGAAATCAACCATTTGTAACTTATTATTGTTTTTTTGATTTGGACCCTTAGCAACTTTATTCTAATATTTTTATTGCCCATTCTTAAAGACACTAACTAAATGAGCACTAACCAAAGGAATAGAAGAAAACCCAGATGAATTGTCTCTAGTAGCTGCTGTGGACGGTGGACGCCGTCCCGATCTATCATTGCCCTTCTGAGAATGTGCATGTCGGGCCCTCTTGCCCGGACGTGATGACCCAGAACCAGATGACCTACCAGGCCAGTCCCATCCTCAGTCTCTACTACGGTCCTGACTCTAGTCTCTATTGTTCTGACCAACCTCAAGCAACTCGAGCTCCTCAGCAGTCTTGGCCCGATTCACTAGGGCCTCAAAATCTTTATCATGATGTGTAGCAATCCTCCAACGTATCTCATACTTAAGTCCCGTCAGGAACTTACGACAACGGTCCTCCTTAGTGGCTATTAGACCTGTACCATATTTTAGCAGTCCTAGAAATTCCATCTCATATTCTGCCACAGACATAGATCTATGCTCTAAGTCCTGGAATGCCTTACGCCTCTCATTCAGGTAACGCTCTCCCAAGAAACGGCTCATGAATCTCTCCTTGAAGAAGTCTCATGTTAATCTGTCTGGAGGCACACTGCTAACGATTGACTCCCACCAGGTGTGGGCATTACTATTCAGCATCAATACAGCTCCCAAATACTTCTTAGCTGGATCTAATCATAAATGATCCATCCGTCTCTCAGTGTCATATAACTAGTCTTCAGCTGCAGTAGGTAGCCCACTGAGAGATCCAGAAAATGTACCAACTCTAAGAAATATCAAAGTCTAGGTGAGGGAAACTTTCGGTAACATGCCCGATGCTCGAATAGCTCCTCGGATAAGCTCTAAAATCTGCCTACTCAGGGTATCATCGGTAATCCCAATCATAACATCAAGTCTGGTGCCAGTAGGTCCCTTAACGGGTGTAGTCATATCAGCTCTAGTAGTCGGTAGTAGATCAGATAAAATAGCGGGACCACTATATATATATATATAACTCAGTAACATGGTCTCATATATATATATAACTTTAGAATCGAGCACGGTAATATATATATATATATATATAACTCGGTAACATGGCCTCATATATAACTTTATGTTTAAAACCTTTCAAATCGATGTTTGAATGTAGGACCCTTTCACAGTCCGAGGTTATAAAACCAAAAGCTCTGATACCACCAAATGTAACCCCCTACACTGGCCTATGCGGAAGACACGGCATAGTAGATCACATTTTCCTTTTTAAAACCTTTCTTATATAGATTATAGAAAATTTTTAGACTTTTAAGGAATTTAGCCATAATTTCAAGTTTAATAAAAATGACCATGAGTGAAAATGGATAATAGTAATCATCAAAATAAAAATATTGAAGTATCGCCAAGCATAAAAGTTAACAAAATAAACCCAACCAAAATAAGTTATACATCCCAAATAAATGACACATGTCACCCTAGTAATAAATGGTATATAAGAACATTACAATCTAGTGGAATCTAAGGTGTCGATCCTCCAAGTGCCGGGTACCAGGTGGCCTATCAACAACAATCTGGAAAGAGAAGTTTAGAAGTGAGCTATAGAGCCTAGTGTGCTCCCAAAAGTGCAACAATAAAAACATTTTCAATACATCAAGTATGCATAAAAGTATCATCATAAAAAGGGCAACGAAAGGTATACATGCAACCTATCTACCCTTCAACCGTACACCAATATGCAGCTCCCCACTTAGCTACATTCGTAAGGACTTACCCTAAGCTCGATGGTATTAGGAGCCACCCTAAGGGGATATCTTAGGTCCATAAGGATTTACTTGGGCCAAAGCCGCAACACCTACCCAAGGGGATACCTTGAGCCCTTAAGGATTTACTCGGGCCGTAGCCACGACACCTACCCAAGGGGATACCTTGGGCCCGTAATAATTTGCCAGCTTGATCAAGGCAGCACCTGTATACACTCCATATAATATCCCGTATATGTCCCCATGTATCACGTCCATGTCATTAACATCATATCATGATCAACCATATTGCATGTCATATTCATGTTAACCCTACTTGTATGATACATGTCATACGAAGTCATACAGGATATACATATACAAACATGTTATAATCATGGTAACCATTTTTTTACGCATACTTATAAAAATATTTATTTCGTATTTAAAATCGTATATAGTACATAGAAGGGAACACACCTTAAAAAGTGGCATCCGAGTGATCTAATGTCCACCAACGTCTCGTTCAACGGTGTGGGAACGAGTAATAATAGGGTCTTGCGGCTGGACTGACTGGGACGAGTTGGGCTGATCTACGGCACAATCAGGAGAATCTCGATAACAACCACAAAATATTCTTAATTAGACCTCTCATAAACCATTAATAATTATTAACAATTTAACTTATTACAAATAACGATGCTTGCATTTTGAGTTCGATTTTGGAGGCATTAGGGTAGAAATTTCATAAAACGGGCTTCAAAAATGGGTTCAGGACGTCGAAAAACATAAAATATGATATTTTCGAAAAAGTTAACTTTTTGGTCAAAAGTAAATACTGACGTGGCATGCTGACGTCAGCAGTCAACGCTGACGTGGCATGCTGACATGGCTGTCAACGATGATATGGAAACTGATTTGGCATGTTGACGTGGCGGTCAGCGATTAACTCGGGTCGGGTCAACTATTCGGGTTGGACCGATTAAATCTCAGGTTAATGGGTCAGGTCAGTTATGGATCAAGTTTAACGGTTTGGGCCGACTGGGTTTGGGCTATATTCTACCTGGGCTCGAACTGGTTTGAACCACTGGACCTGGGTCGGCTCAACCGGTTCGGCCTAGTAATAACAGACCGGCACACTCTCTCGTTCTAGACTCTGATCACCAGAAGCTTACCAAAAAAATGCTCTGACAACCTATAATGACGTCGATCCCGACCTAAAAATGAAGCTCATCTCATTACTAAACCAACCAAACCATCCACACTAATAACAAGTCGGAAACAGAACGAAAATAACCTATAAGGTCACGACTTTACCGAAAAATAGCGCAACTCCGATGAAGGCTCTCCCAGCGGCTAAACGATAATTGGTGACTACGGTTATGCTCGTCTTGAGGAAGAGAACACGATGGGACCTTGATCATCGACTAAAGAGGACGGACGGTGGCCAAATCGATAATGGTAGCTTTTAGGGTTCTACCGAACCTTCTCACCGTTCCCTGCGATGAACGACAACCAGTGGATGCGCGTGGATGGAGGGTAAACGCTCTAGAGAAAAAGGCGGTTCTCCTGGTGTTGGCAATGAGTCTCACGGCGTAGCGGTGAAGGACGAAGCACGGTGGTCGAATGATATTTGGGGAGAAAGATCGAGAGATGAGAGAGAGAATGGATGTAATAAAAGCTAGAATAAATGTGGTATATGGGTCTGGTTGGTCTATTAAATACCAGATTTCTTTAGCTAGAATTACTCAAATGATATATGCTGTAATCCCATATCAGAAATAGGGCTTAGCCCAGTGGTTAACACACGGCTTAGGGTGGGAAAGGTTTTGGGTTCGAGCCTCCCCGCCCCCAAATCCCCTTTTTTTAGTGTTACAATATCGATACGGATGGAAACGTATCGAAACAGATTCTTACAGTGACCTTTTACTTGAAGCCTGTAGCGAAACGCTCGAGGGCGTATCGATACGTCTGAGCGTAAAAGTTGAATTTAGCTTTAAAAACACTTAGAAAAAATTATAGGGTTTATGTTTTTGACTTTGAATAATTTTCTACTTGAAAAATCCTTGTCAATTGTGAGTCTTTGAGATACTTAAAATTTTATTTTATTTTACAAATAGGTCATTAAACAATTTGTTATATCAAAATCAAACTTTGGTTTTACAAAGTTGATATGGCCGTAGTTGATGGTGAACCTATAATATGGCCATATTTTGGACTACGACGCAAAAAAGAGGGTCATCCACGATCAACACAGATTTATTGTGCTAAGGATTTGGTTGAACATCGAGAAAAAATCAAACATCCGAAACTGTGCAGTAGATGTGGGAATTTCGGACACTAGAAGAACATATGACTTAATCTCTAAGGCCCCCGTATTAATTAATTGTACTTTCTTATTGTATCAATGTTATCTTAAGTAATAAGATCTCTTCGTTAAGGTTTCCAGTGTTTTGAAACCATTTTAAACGTGATTATTTACACGAAGGTTAAGGTTTCTAGTGTTTTGAAACCATTTTAAATGTCGCTGACTTCGCCCCGATTGTGTACAAGATACCATCTTTGACCAGGATTAGTGGCCTAACTACCATAATCTATTTTCTTCATTTTATGTGGACTAACTACCATAATCTATTTTATTTATTTCATGTATTTGTTTGAAAAGTAATAAACTTACATTGTTATTCTTACCCTAAAAAGGCTTCGAAACCATTTTCACGCGCTTGTTACACCTGCTAATTAGAATTACATATCAGTTATAATTGCAATTACTTAACATCTAAAGATTACATCTACAATTACAATTCTCAGTTTTAAATAACAATTACAATTACAAGTGTAAAAAATGTTACACCAATCAATACAAATTCACTCAAACCATTTGCTCATTCTCTCATAGAATTTATTTATAGATGGTGGAATTTAATATTTCAATCATAATTAAAAAAATTAGACCCCGCGCTTTGTATATAACGAGGTCCAGTGACATGCCAATATGTACTTCTCCTGCTACGTTAGGAATCTCTACAGACCTCGTGTTCTACAAAATATACAACTGTTGCTAACAAATCACGTATCAGGAAAATTATTTTACAAATTTATTTTCCTGATATTGCGATCTGTTGGTATAAGTAGTTGCATTTATACAGTGACTACATTATTTTGGTTGGTTACTAATATTGGCGATATGTGTCTTCCGTGTTTTGGTTCAAGATTTACGGCAAATCGCAATATCAATGAATGAGTGATCTTTTTTAAGTGCCAGGATCAGTCTTGAGCTTTTGTTCGAGGCTGCTGGTAACTTCTTCGTCCGCCTTCATCGTGAAGGCTACAGGAAGACCACTGCATGTAACGTAGTTGGAGCCTCTAGCATCATGGATGATGATGATTATCGGGTACTCACGAAATCCATAAAGCTAGTCCTCGACTGTCTACATCACGGAAGAAGGTTTAGGGCTCCAACAACTAGGACGATCTATGGTGCCATTTGTCTACATCAGCGACATATCTCTCGGCGGCCATACAACCCAGACAAACTATCGCACCTCTCGTCTAAATCAATTCCTATGTAATTTATTTTGTCTGCATGTTTAGGGGTACAATTGACTGCGTGTTTAGGGTAGATTTTGGCCGTCTTTGTAGCCTAACCCAATAATTTATTTTCTTCATTTTATGTATTTTTTTAAATTAATAATTTCACTGTGTAATTCATCAACAAAAATAAGCTTTGGAACCATTACAGCGCCAAAAAATAGCTTTGGCACCATGATTATAATTACAATTACTGAACGACTAAAATTTTTAGCTTCTTATTTTTTAATTACATTTTTTTTAATTACAATTATACACCTCCGATACTACGCCTTCAAGCTTAAGGATTACGCAAATGCGACGATTAACTTCCCGGATAAACCCATCAAATATGATTCTCAAGGCATTTTACCTTTTTATTCATGCCCAAAAAAAGCTTTGGAACCATTTTCAGGGCCACTTTTATACCGTTTACAATGTCTGCATTCATGTACAATATCAGTCTCAAATGAAAGATAAGTTCCAATACTAGGCCTCTAACCTAAAATATTATGAAGATTATTCTAATAATAACCCGGGAAAACACCTCTAACATGCCTACCAAGCCATTTCAACTTCTTATTCTTGGACAAAAACTAGCGTTCGAAGCATTTTCAACGCGCTTTTTATATAGTGTGCAATGTCTCGTACGTGCCAATATCAGTCTCAAATGGAAGATAAGTTCTAATACTACGTCTCTAAGCTTAAAAATTACCAAAATTATCAGGCTAATGGTACGATAAAATACCTTAAACATGCCTATACACCCTTGTATTTCAGCATGGATTAGGAGGACCTCGCTTTCTGCAGAACGCGAGGTCACTTTACTTTTTGTCACGATATATTCAATATCTGAGGGCTCACATTTTGGAAAACGTAAGGTCTTATCCAGTAATTTTAAATTACGCAATATGAAAAGTTAGCCCACGTGAGACGGACCTCGCTATCTGTAGAACACGAGGTTATAGATCGCGTTTTCCAGAATGTGAGGTCGCCTTACGGGATGATTTGAGGGTCATTTTTCTAAATAATATTGGCTATAAGTCATTCATGTGAATAACTATTTAAAAAGGGTTTTTTATATAATAATGCCATGGACTCGACTTCATTTATTATTTTATAATATATTATCCGTAGTATTCTAATTTTATATTAGGTAATCAATTGATTTTTTTTCAAGTAAATTCTCTTAAATAAAACTACTCCATCTGTCCCATGAATTTTGTCCAGTATTGACTTTTAAAAAGTCAAAAAAATTTAACTTTGACCGCAATTGTTTTAAATATTTGAATTAATTAAATTTTATAAAATATATATTTTTAAACTACTTGATATAAGGTTTTTAAAACATATTTTTCATATTTTTACCAATAATACATTTAAAGTAATAAATAGTTAAAGTTTAAAAATTTGACTTAAAAAAGTTAATACTGGACATTTTTAATGGGGCGGATGTAGTATGTAATAAAGTAAAATTCAAATAATTACTCCTTATAACAACCGCATCATAAGACTTGTGACATAAATTAAACAAACCCTTAAATAATAAATCTCTCCATTATTACAGTAGTTTTAAAATTAATTAAACTAAAATTCAAACCACTCTTACTTAAAATTGTATTTCATTATGCGACCTTATGATTAAAAAACAAGCCAACAATAATTTTAAAACAATTAACAAAAGAAAAAGGGAAAACCTGAGTCAGCTGGTGGCCGTGTATCAAAAGCAATCAGATTGATAGCCATTAATTTTGGACCTAATTAGATAGACATTGACTTTGAGTGGTTGAGGGGAATTTTTTTTAAAAAAAGCATATAACTTTTTTCAAAAAAATATTTTGAATAGCTACAAATAATTACGTGAAAACCTTGACGTGTTGTATAGGTAGTTAATAATTGTGGGTCTTAAGTTTGCTTAATAGAATATTGTTTTGATTAAAGATTAATATAATAAATATTAAAATAGAGAACGATAGATTTTAAGAGACAGGTAGGGGCCGCCAATGATTTGGTATGATGCGCATTTGACTCCGTGCTGGGTTTCAGACATGATAATACTAAATATTCCGTTAATACAAAACACATACGAACAAATGCAAAATTAATACAATATAAATTATTAATGTATCTAAAATTATATAAATATAAAGGATGAGTCTAGCTAGTGGCGGATTCACAAATATATTTGAGGGTGGGTATAGATAAAATCTCAAAATTTTAAAGGCACAAGCCTTAAATATTACAAAATTTTAAGGACTAGTTCATAAAAATTTAAAAAAAATAGGATAAATGTGTGAATTTTGAAAAGTTCAAGGTGGACACGGGCTAACCCTACATTATACGTGGATCCGCCATTGAGTCTAGAATGGGCGATGCACACTGTTAAATACCACTAACGCATACACTGTTGAACACCATTAATTTTTAATGACTTTTAAATAATTACTATCAAAGATTTTTAAATGACCGACATGCAATTAATCATATTTAAAAAAATTAGAAGAAATTATTTCATTAATCATTCTTACCAACTCATCCATGATCCTACCCAATTAAATAAAATCACATCATCTTTATTTTTAACATAATATTTTCTTATAAATTAAAATTACAAATCATTATTTTCTTCCTCGCATCTTATATATTAATTCTAATATGATAATGAATAAAATCTTTAAAACAATAAAACACTCCAAAAATTTAATTGCGAATAAAAACAAAATAAAAATACAATTTACGATAATATATTTGACTTTTCGAAACTTAGGGCTAATCGGGGTGTAGCGATGGCCGTTTCGCTAAAAAGTGGGTGTTTTTTTATTTGTTTGGAAAATATTTTCTTCCGCGTGGGATTTTAGAAGAAACCCGTGTTTTATTAAAAAAAGGGAGTCGCCACCGGACACCGTAAAAAACCAAAGATTTAAAATTGATGGGTTCAGGAGTCGGTTACGGATGGAGAAGGATTAGCACCCCCACACCGCCCAAAATTGGTACTTTAATAATTACCGCTTTATTAATATTAAACTTTCCGGATTAAAGTGACGATTAATTTAAAATTCGGTTATATGTGCGAGTAAATTTTAAAGGCCCCTTTATCCGAGAGTAAACGCCTAACCACTATCACTACGCCTGATACTGGCCCCGTTTACGCTCGAATAAAAGGGCACCGCATTGACAAAATATATGTCCGTTATGCAAACTTAAAAAAGGCAAACATAAATAAATACAACGATAAAAATATAAATAAATACTAACATAATAAAATACTAATATAACATAAATAAAATACTAATCTAAAACATACATACATAACTATTAATTTAACACATAAATAAAAATAAATCTAACATAAATAAAATACTAATCTAAAACATACATACATAAATATTAATCTAACTCATAAATAAAAACAAATCTAACATAAATAAAATATTAATATAAAACATAAATTTAAAACATAATAAATACTAATCTAAAACATAAATAAACATACAAACTAAAAACACAATTAACTACTACTTCATTAAATCATAAAAATTACAACATAAATAAAAAAGGAAAGAAAATATACCTAACTAGGAGTTCGAATGATGAACCCCGACTGAACCCCACCGAGATCTACCACGACCTCTCCAAAAAATTAACTAGATCGGATCTAAAATAGGACACCGATCGAACCGGTTAGGACCGAAGACACTGTCCCAGTCTTGGGCTAGCCGGGAGCCTAAGCTCCCTTATTTGGCCAGCCCCCTGCCGATCCATTCTTGCTTTTGCTCCCTTTGAATGCCTATTTATAGGCAATGTAAAGGGGTAAGGTGGGTGACGTAGAGCCTTGTGCTCCCCTCCCCTCCCCTTTTTTATTATTATATTTTTTAAGATTAATAATATCATTACAACAATACTAAAAATACTAAAAACCCGGACAAAAATGAGTGATTACAGTTGCCCCTCTTTGCTTGTTCTTGTAAAACGAGAACAAAGCAAAGATCAAAAGCACTCATTTTTGTCTTATTTGGCTGAACTTTTCTCATTTTGACGCGTGTCTTCTTTCTTTGGTAGATCTTTTTTCTCTTCGGCGCATGTCTTCTTTTTTGTCTTGATTGATCTACCTTGTCACTCTAGGGAAGCAAAACCTTCAAAATGGGGGTTGTTTGTTGGGGAAGCCAAACCGAGTCCCACTTGCTACATTATTGATAATAAGCTAATACCTAAAGAGAATTCGACCCAGCTGCAACACTGACGAAGAGACAGGGTCTACAAAATTCGATCCAGCTGCAACACTGACGAGGAAGCAAGACCGATAGGTGAATGTTCTGATGTCTGATCCGGCTACAACTCTGACGAAGAGGCAATATCAGAAAACTGACAACTTTTTCCCTTTTTTTTCTTTTTTCTTTTTTTTTGTTTGTGTGTTTTTTTATCATGGTAATACGAGAGTAAAAATGACCTGGCTACAACACTGACGAGAAGACCGGATCGAAAGATAGATGTTGGACCCCACTACTCCATCAGTAGAGAAGTAAGATCGGAGAACGTTGGTAACATGGATTCAACCACCCCATCAGCGGAGGGGTTGGATTGGATAATGGCAACCAGGGACCGGCTATACCATCTGCGGAGAGCAGGATCAGAGGACGACTGCAACTTGGACCTAGCCACTCCATCAGCGGAGGACTAGATCGAGCGATGAAAGTTAAATTTTTTTTGAATTTTTCATTTTTTGAATTTTTCATTTTTCTTTCTCTTTTTCTTTTTCTGATTTTTTCTGATTTTTTCTCTTTTTTCTTTTCTATTTTCCTCTTTTTTCTTCTTTTTTTTACTTTTACTTTTTTTGATTTTTTCTTCTTTTTTTCTCTTTTTTCTTCTTTTTTCTTTTTCTTTTCCATTAATAAAAAGGACTTGAAAATCAGTAAAGTTGGATCTATCAACGGAGAAGCTGAACATTAACTGGAACCCTACTACACCATCAGCGGATAAGTAGGACAATAGCAACTGGGACCTAGCCACTCCATCAGCGGAGGACTGGATCGGATAATGACGACCAATAATCGGCTACACCATCAGCGAAGAGCAAGATTAGAGGGCGACGGGAGCTTGGACCTAGCCACTCCATCAACGAAGGACTGGTTTGGATAACGACAACCTGGAACCGGCTACACCATCAGTGGAGAGTAGGATCTGAGGGCGACGGGAGCTTGGACCTGGCCACTCTATCAGCGGAGGACCAGATTGGACAATGACGACCTGGAACCGGCTACACCATCAGCGGAGAGCAAGATTCGAGGACGACGGGAGCTTGGACCCGGCCACTCCATCAGCGGAGGACCGGATTAGACAATGACGACCTGAAACCGGCTACACCATCAGCGGAGAGCAAGATTTGAGGACGACGGGAGCTTGGACCCGGCCACTCCATCAGCGGAGGACCGGATTGGACAATGACGACCTAGAACCGGATACACCATCAGCGGAGAGCAGAATCTGAGGGCGACGAGAGCTTGGACCCGGCCACTCCATCAGCGGAGGACTGGATTGGACAATGACGATCTGGAACCGGCTACACCATCAGCGGATAGCAAGATTTGAGGACGAAGGGAGCTTGGACCTAGCAACTCCATCAGCGGAGAGCAAGATTTGATAATGACAACCTGGAACCGGCTACACCATCAGCGGAGAGCGTGATCTGAGGGCGACGGGAGCTTGGATCCGACCACTCCATCAGCGGAGAGACTAGATCGGGCGATGAAAGTTGATAAATTCATTTTTTGAATTTTCATTCATTTTTTGATTTTTTATTTTTTTTTACTTTTGATTTTTCTAATTTTTTTTCTATTTTTTTGATAAATTTTCTTTTTTCTTGAACTATACAAAGAAGTAAGACTCGAGAAAAAAATAGGTCTGGTTGCACCGTCAGTAGAGAAACAAGACCTGAATAGAAATTCGATCTGCTTGGGGAAAGGTTCAGATCTGTTGCACCATCAACGGAGAAACTAGATCTTCAGGATGTCTATACTGTTGCACCATTAGCGGTAAAGCAGAATCTGGAAATTGTTGGCCTATCAACAATGACGAAGGCAAGATTTGGAAAAAGGCTATACGCGCTCTCATCAAGGAGAGGTATGACCTAAAAATGAAAAAAAAACATTAATCAAGAAATGTTCACAAAATTTGTCATCATTACCTTTTATTGATGTTTCAGCATCCTCTTTGTGTTTGACCTTCTCTAAGACTAAGGTTGGATGTCGTGTTGTTGCCCCCACGGCTGGGGATGTTCGGTCTCTTTTTGAACCTTTTTGTAAGCAAAAATGCATGAATTTTATGCCTAAATGCATGGTGACTTCGGTGTATGCACTGAACATAGATGTATGGAAAAATGATGAATAGAAACTAAATGCATGAATGTGATATGATTTTTCTGGCCCTCAATGGGATGCCCCTGACTCCTCATTGGTCCTGTCAGGATCTTGGTCTTTTGCATATGACGGTGCCCTAACCTCTTCTTGGGTTTAATCATCCATCTGGGTGTATGCCCCAACATTTTGTTCGTTCTTATGCCATCGTCTGAAATTGCTCTTGAAGTTGACACTTTGAGTGCTGATTCTGTTGCCCCCTAAGTTGGGTTTATAAATTGTGTGTTGGTTCATGGCAGCTCATTATTATTATTATTATTTTGGATTAGGTGCAGTTTTGCAAACTGTGGTCAAGGATGTAAGAGTTTGACTCGGCAAGGAAGGTTGGACCTTGGCAAAGAATGCCCCTAGACTGAGGCCTTATTAGAGGCACAATATTTGTAAAAGATGTGGAGGGTGCTTTTGGACATGCCCCAATATCAGGCTCTTGTAGAGGTTCTACAAAGTGCTAGGTTGACCAAATTTGCTGTATCTAATGGGTAACTCGGGGACCGACTTTAAAATTTTTAAAATATATGCGTAAATGCAAAATGCATGTCTTAGATGTGAAAGTACTGATTCAAAAATGGTTCTCGTGGCTCAACTTCCGAACTCACAGGATTTATTTGCAACTTTGAATATTGTCTTGATATCTAGAGTACTAGATTTTCTCCCGATGATAATTTTTCAAATTGAGAGCCATTCGTGAATCAGCATTTCATGCTGGTAAAAGTGCAAAAATTAAAGTGTTATGATATGCCATGCAGTGAATGCCAAAATGAACCGATATGATGTGATCACAAAAATGGGTCAATTTAAAATTAGGGTAAAAATGAAAATTTTTTGATCGGGTAAACCACTTGAACCAATACCCCAATGTAATGCAAATGTAATAATGTATGCAAAAAAAGGTAAAACAAAAAAGAAAACGAGTCAGTACCGAATAAGATCAACAACATATAAATAGAAGAATAATTTAGATAAGGTAAACAAACAAAACAACCCTATTTACATCCCGTCTAAAACACCTAGGTTATCTGCATAGCTCTAAAATGGTGGGTTTCTATATGTTCTCTACATGCAGTTTTGGTGCTAAGAGGTACCCAAATTGTCATTGTTGTCCCTTACTAAGAGTAGCAAGGCCCCCGGCCATCACCCATTATAGGCTCCTTTCAACCAGGTTCAATTCAGGGGGGACCCATTCGCTTATACTCATACGAAGGAACTATATCCTCACGAAAGTATAAGGTACTCGAGCCCCGAAGGTACTTGCTAGGCCCATACGAGAGAACGATATCTCCACGAAAGCATTAGCGTTCCCCCCCACTTAAAAAAACAGGTTTATATGCCATATTTTAAATGCGTTAAAACAAATGCGCAATTATAACCGAATGTTAGTTTAATAGTCACCTTAATCCGGAATTTCCGATATTAATAAAGCGGTAATTATTTGAAAAAAGCTCGACTCTCATTTGATTTTGAAAAACAAAAATTTCCCAGATAGTCGCCATCCAGAGCGATGGCCGTTTAAGCTAAAAAGTGGGTGTTTTTTTATTTGTTTGGAAAATATTTTCTTCCGTGTGGGATTTTTAGAAGAAATTCGTGTTTTATTAAAAAAAGAGTCACCACCGCCACTTAGGTAGGCGGACAATCGTAAAAAACCGATATTTAAAATTGATGGGTTCGAGTCGATTACTGGATGGGGAAGGATTAGCACCCCACACCGCCTAAAATTGGTACTTTAATAATTACCGCTTTATTAATATTAAACTTTCCGATTAAAGTGACGATTAATTTAAAATTTGGTATATGTGCGAGTAAATTTTAAAGGCCCCTTTATCCGAGAGTAAACGCCAACCACTATCACTACGCCGATATCGCCCCGCTTACGCGCCGAATAAAAGGGCACCGCATTGACAAAATATATGTCCGTTATGCAAACTTAAAAAAGGCAAACATAAATAAATACAACGATAAAAATATAAATAAATACTAACATAATAAAATACTAATATAACATAAATAAAATACTAATATAAAATATACATACATAACTATTAATTTAACACATAAATAAAAACAAATCTAACATAAATAAAATACTAATCTAAAACATACATACATAAATATTAATCTAACTCATAAATAAAAACAAATCTAACATAAATAAAATATTAATATAAAACATAAATTTAAAACATAATAAATACTAATATAAAACATAAATAAACATACAAACTAAAAACACAATTAACTATTACTTCATTAAATCATAAAAATTACAACATAAATAAAAAAGGAAAGAAAATATACATAACTAGGAGTTCAAATGACGAGCCCCGACTGAACCCCACCGAGATCTACCACGACCTCTCCAAAAAATTAACTAGATCGGATCTAAAATAAGACCCCGATCGAACCGGTTAGGACCGAGGACACTGTCCCGGTCCTGGGCTAGCCAGGAGCCTAAGCTCCCTTATTTGGCCAGCCCCCCTGCCGATCCATTCTTGCTTTTGCTCCCTTTGAATGCCTATTTATAGGCAATGTAAAGGGGTGACGTGGGTGACGTGGAGCCTTGTGCTCCACTCTCCTCCCTTTTTATTTTTATTTTTATTTTATTATTTTTTTTTTTTTTTAAGATTAATAATATTTTTATCCTTTTCAATTTTTTAAATCAATTACTTAATAAGTTCCTAATATTCGAAACTTATGTAACTCATAACTCTCAATATTTGATGTAGTTTTATCCGTAATCCTTTTTATTACTATTTTTATTTTAATATTATCTATATTTATTTCTATTTTTATTAACGTATTTGATATTGATTTTGCAACAAATGATAAAAGGCAACAGACGTAGTTTTGACAACGTCTATAATCTTTGTTTATGTCATTACGTCATTAATCGAGTTAATAATTCAGTAGTATACTTGAAATTAAAACTAAAATTTAGTGTTATAATTGTACAAATTAAAAATTTAATGGCATAAATATACAGCGCCAAAAATTTAATGGTATTTGGTGTAATTTACCTTTAATTTTTTATTACAAGTCCGGATGCCCCGGATCCATCTTGATTTCATGTTACTCTTAAAGTTCGACCCGGATTCGATCAGATTCACCGTGCTGCACGTGTAACCGGACCTTTGTACCGGTTTTTTACCTCCCAACGACCACACTGAACAGTTGACTTGCTGAGCCGCCAAACATGGCAAGTCCCACGGTTCCTTTCCTCCTCATCTTCATCACGGCCGTTCTTTTACTAACCCCTTCATCATCCCTCACTTCACAGACGTCCAACGTTGTTACGCAAGAAGGTAACGCTTTCTGAAGTGATCTTATCTGAATATGTGTCTAAAATGAAGACTCCAAGCAACATAGATTATCAGCTAGACAATGAACTACTAATTATTTATCTCGACTGAAAACTTTGCAATGCTGCTAAAGTGTTGGTTGCACGATCGAAGAGGCGCAGTGCGTGCATGTAGAATGCAGTTAACATCATAAACTCACCGAGATTTTAACTGATTAGCTAAAACCAGTACGATTCAAGTGTTGTGACAGTTTTTAGTTGAAATGTTTCAAGTGCGCATCACATCGACTTGCGCACTTTAACACTCAATGTTTCATTTAAGTCAAAATGATCCCTTCATGGATGAGAACAACGTTAGTCATTGATGCCCAAACAATAGTTAATGGTTTAAAAAAATGTGACAAACTTATATTATTTTTTTAAGCACTGCATGTCAACATAGAAATGTCATTAGGGGTGGTCATTTTCGGATATCAGATTCGATCCGATTCGAAAAATCATACATCTAAAAATTTCGAATCAGTAAAATAGCGATCCCTATTCGATCCAAAAAATCAGATATCGGATATTTGGATATCCGGTTATGCGAATATATAGTTTAATTTAAGTATTTTTTTTGGATTTGACGGTCTCGTTTATGAAAAATTCGGATTTTCGAATATAAAAAACAACAAATTGCTAAATATAATAAGATTCGCATCAATGAAAATTTCAATTTTTTGAATTATCAGATATTATAAGCATCAATTTGTTAAATATAACAAGATTAATATTCATAAAATTTTAAATTTTTAAATATTCAGATGATCTAAAATTTAAAATATTGTGATTCGTATCCGATTTGAAAAATTAGATATCGGATTTTCGACGGTATGCCTATATTAAATTCTATTATGAATCTCTATATTATGCATAATTAAACAGATTCATTTTCTATGATCTTATTTGATATTTTTAGTCTCAAATTTAAATGACTATCCTCTAAACCGGGACTAAAATTATAAAAATTAAAAATGACTAAATTAGAGTATAGAGATAAAATTTATAATGTATTTATTGTATAAGGACTAATGTCAGGATTTGACCTTTAAAAATATAAAAGCGGAACCAGGCCCGTAGCTAAGCCCATATGAGCATTGGCTGTACAGATTATGATGAAAAAATCACAAATTAGCCAATCACGTCAAAGATCAGAATTGACGGAACACATTTCATTCATGCTCTAGTAAATCACTTGAATATGCCTCGA
>JAGYYJ010001041.1:0-63836 GCA_019671005.1 Hibiscus mutabilis | reverse complement strand
CATAAAATTTGTTTTCATCCTATTTTTGGCTATTTTGTTGGTGTTTAAGGCGTGCATGTCTATATGGGATTTATAGTGGACCTGTTGGACTTTTGACCGACTAAAAAGTTTTGAAAATGAGGTTAAGCTATATAATCAAATTAAAAATCCCATAATCAAAAATCTAAGTCATGAAATTTTATTTAATCTTTTTTGCAGCTGTTTTGTTGGGGTTTAAGGCGTGCATGTCTAAATGGGTTTACATTGACCCGTTGGAATTTTAACCGAGTAAAAAGTTCTAAAATTGAGGTTAAGCTACATAATCATATTTAAAAGCCCATAATCAAATATTTTAACTCAAAAAATTTGATTTAATCTTATTTTGTGGTCGTTTTGTTGGGTTTAAGGCGTGCAGGTGTAAATGGGTTACAGTGGACCCGTTAGAATTTTAACCGATTAAAAATTTCTGAAATGAGGTTAAGCTATATAATCATATTCCAAAGCCCATAATCAAATATTTTAACTCATAAAATGTGATTTAATCTTATTCTGTGGCTGCTTTATTGGGTTTAAGGAGTGCATGTCTAAATGGGCTTTACGGTGGAGTTGTTGGAATTTTAACCGAGTAAAAAGTTCTAAAATTGATTTTAAGCTATATAATCATTTTCAGAAGCCCATCATCAAATATTTGAACTCATGAAATTTGGTTTAATCTTATTTTGAGGTCATTTTGTTAGGGTTTAATGTGTGTATGTTTAAATGGGTTTTACAGTGGACCCGTTGAATTTAACCGAGTAAAAAGTTCTAAAATTGAGGTAAGGTATATCAACTTTTTCAAAAGTCCATAACTAAATATTTTAAGTCATAAAATTGAATTTCATCTTATTTTTCGGCTATTTTGTTGGTGTTTAAGGCGTGCATGTCTATATGGGATTCATAGTGGACCCGCTAGACTTTTGACCGAGTAAAAAGTTCTAAAAATGAGGTTAAGCTATATAATAACATTCAAAATCCCATAATAAAAAATTTTAAGTCATTGAGTTTGATTTAATCTTTATTTTGCAGCCGTTTTGTTGGGGTTTAAGGCGTGCATGTCTAAATGGGCTTTACTGTAGACCCGCTGAAATTTTAACCGAGTAAAAAGTTTTGAAATTGAGGTTAATCTATATAATCATATTCAAAAGCCCATAATCAAATATTTTAACTCATGAAATTTGATTTAATCTTAGTCCGTGGTCGTTTTGTTGGGGTTTAAGTCATGGAATTTTATTTAATCCATTAATAAAAATTTTAAGTCATGAAATTTTATTTAATCTTTTTTTTTGCAGCTATTTTGTTCGGGTTTACGGCGTGCATGTCTAAATGGGCTTTACAGTGGACCCGTTAGAATTTTAATCGAGAAAAAGTTCTAAAATTGAGGTTAAACTATATAATCATATTCAAAATACCACAATCAAATATTTTAACTCATTAACATTGATTTAAGCTTATTTTGTGGTTGTTTGGTTGGGTTTAAGCCGTGCATGTCTAAATGGGCTTACAGTGGACCCGTTAGAATTTTAACCGAGTAAAAATTTCTGAAAATGAGGTTAATCTATATAATCATGTTCAAAAGCCCATAAATAAATATTTAATTAATAAAATTTGATGTTATCTTATTTTTTTGCCGCTTTGTTGGGGGTTTAAGGCATGCATGTCTAAATGGGCTTTACAATGGATCCGTTGAGATTTTAACCGAGTAAAAAGTTCTAAAATTGAGTTTAAGCTATATAATCATATTAAAAATCCCATAAATAAATATTGTAAGACATGAAATTTTATTTAACCTTATTTAACCTAGAATTTTAACCGAATAAAAATTTTTTTAAAAATGAGGTTAAGATGTATAATCATGTTCAAAAGCCCATAACTAAATATTTTAAGTCATAAAATCTGATTTATTCTTATTTTTTGGTCGTTTTGTTAGGGTTTAAGGCGTGTATGTCTACAAGGGCTTCACAGTGGACCCGTTGGAATTTTAACATAGTAAAAAGTTTTGAAATTGAGGTAAGCTATATAATCTTATTCAAAAGCCAATGATCAAATATTTTAAATTATTAAATTTGATTTAATCGAATTTTGTGTCCGTTTTGTTGGGTTTAAGTCGTGCATGTCTAAATAGGCTTTATAGTGGACCCGTTAGAATTTTAACCGAGTAAAAATTTCTATAAATGAGGTTAAGCTATATAATCATGTTCAAAAGCCCATAAATAAATATTTTAATTCATAAAATGTGATTTAATCTTATTTTCTGGCCGTTTTGTTGGGGTTTAAGGTGTACATGTCTAAATGGGCTTTACAGTGGACCCGTTGGAATTTCAACCGAGAAAAATATTCTAAAATTGAGGTTAAGCTATACAATCATATTCAAAAGCCCATAATCAAATATTTTAACTCGTGAAATTTGATTTAATCTTATTTTGTGGTCGTTTTGTTGGGGTTTAAGGTGTGCATGTCTAAATGGGCTTTACAGTGGATCCGTTGGAATTTTAACCAAGTGAAAAGTTCTGAAATTGAGGTTAAGGTATATCATCTTGTTCAAAACTCCATAACTAAAAATTTAAGTCATACAATTTGATTTCATCTTATTTTTGGCTATTTTGTTGATGTTTAAGGCGTGCATGTTTATATGGGATTTACAGTGGACCCGTTGAAATTTTGACCGAGTAAAAGTTCTGAAATTGAGGTCAAGCTATAAAATCATATTCAAAATCCAGTAATCAGAAGTTTTAAGTCATGAAACTTTATTTAATCTTTATTTTGCAGCCGTTTTGTTGGGGTTTAAGGCGTGCATGTCTAAATGGGTTTTACAGGGGACCCGTTAGAATTTTAATCGAGTAAAAAGTTCTAAAATTGAGGTTAAGCTATATAATCATATTAAAAAGCCCATAATCAAATATTTTAACTCATGAAAATTGATTTAAACATATTTTGTGGCAAAATAGTCACTTGGGTTTTTAAGAGGATTGCATGTCTAAATGGCTTATATAAATTAGAATTCAACCACCATCTTTCCACTTGTAAATATTTCTTTTCTTGCTGCAAAATGTGATAAGATGGATCAATATAGACTTATTGGTCCCATAAATAAATATTTTAAGTCATAAAATTTTATTTATAGCTTATTTTTTGCCTATTTTGTTGCCCGAAAGCGTGCATGTCTAAATGGCGTTGGAAAAATTACCTTGCATGTTTTATGATGCGGATAGTTCTTGGTTGATGATAAGCCCGATAATCATATTCAAAATCCCATTAATAAATATTTTAAAGATCTCTTTGCCTTTATTTAATCTTATTTTGTGATCCAGCCTTGGGTTTAAGGCATCCCTGTCCCTAATGTCATACCTTATGAACAATCAAGTTACTCCAATTTTCACGACGGATAATTCACCAAAATGAGGTTAGATCTTAATCATGTTCAAAAGCCCATAAATAAATATTTTAAGTCAAAAATCATTATTCTTATGCTCAAGATTCTAACTCCGATGGGCTATAAAGCGGCTTGACCCATCAGCTTGTGGGATTATTTATAAAATTGTGGCAAAAGTCTTTGTTAATCGTCCAAAATTCTCCCCCTTTAGTGTTAGTGAGTACCATATAATTTTGTTAAAAGGCGTTTGATCTCGGACAATATTTTAACTGGCCCATGAGATTGTCCATTCCTTGAATGCTCTGCGTTTTGCATGTTCATCGGGTGCTTACTCAACCCATTAGATACGGAGAAAAAAAGTTTTGATCGGGTGGAATGGTCCTTTTTGTTCAAAATTATGCTCAAATATTTTTTGCCACATCTTGGATTTAATATTATTCTTTGCTTTTGTGTCTTCTTGGTTACCTTCTCTGCCCGTGTGAATGAGAGACTTTCAAAATCCCTTCCGGTTAAGGTACATGGTTTGCGGCAAAGGGACCCCTCTCCCCTTTTTTTTCCTTCTTTGCTTTAATCTTCTCTCTACCTTTCTTTTTTGGCTACGCAAAGAGAGGGTCACCTAAATGGGCTTTACGAGCCATCCATTACAGACCTTTTGTTAATCAAAACTATATGCAAATGATAGCTTGGCTTTATAATCATAAACGAAACTCCAGTAAAGCAAAATTTTTAACTTAAGGATATTCTCCAATCCTATGCTTCATCTTCTTGTCAATGTGTCAAATTTGATAAGTCTACCATTTTCTTGATCCACGTACTCCTCCATATTTCAAAACGGGTATTCAAATCTCCTTGGGGTTCATGAGGTTGATGTTCAAATCCCATCTATCTCATATTTCCTCTCCTAATTGGTTAATAACAAGTCCGAGGCTCTTGGTTTTAAAGTGATAGAGTTGGGCACTCGGGTCACCAAATTGGATGAAAGAACTTGCTCTCTTAAAAAGGGTTAAGCAGTCTTTCTTAAGTATGTGGCCCAAGCTTTTCCTTAATACTTTATATCTTGTTACTTGCTTCCGTAAAATTTGATTGACGATATAAACTCATACTATGCAAAGCTATTGGTGGTTGAAATTTGGAACAATAAGCGTGATTGGCCTCTCGTCTCTTGGGCCAATAACGTGTGCCCCTAAAATGCTTTATAGAGGTCTTGGCTTCAGAGAATATGCATCGTTTTAATGTCGCTCTTCTTGGCAAGCAATTATGGAACTTTATTTCAGATCTAAGATCTTTATTTTCACATTTTTATGGCTAAGTATTTCATTTCTAGGAACATTCTCTATGCCCCATCTCCTCCACAACATGCTTCTTTTGCTTGGAAGGGGCTTTACAAAACTTTGACTCAATCATATTCAAAAGGTGGATTCTTTTGGACTCTCGATATTGACAGCTTTTGTTCGCCTTTATCAAAGATTTTTTGGGGATCTTCGCCTATATCCCTCTCTGTCAACCTTCTTGATAATGACAAATTGTCGGTCCAATGTCGTGATTTCATGAACCCCATATAGACATCTTAGCATGGAATGATCATCTTGTTCGCAATGTTTTTTGTGCAAATATGATACGGATACTATTCTCGCATGTTTCGATCTCTACCACTTAAGCTATATATCGCCATTCTCTGGGGAACATGACTCAAATATTTTATATTGTCCGTCTAGATATCTTTTTATAGTGTCCGACCCCTTCGACTACTACACCTTTGCGGATATGGAAGCTTATTTCAAAGTTGCGGTTATTCTAAAAGTTTGCACCTTTTTGATTGGCGTATTGGATGTGAGGCACTTCCTACGAAAAGGGACTCCATACTTTTAATTTCCTGCACAATCTTGATTCTTCATGCTCTTTGTGATTGCCCCGTTTCAGATTGAAGCCCTTCTTCCGGCAGGTTTCCCTCGGGCCTTTGTCTCGAAATGAATGACACTACCCTTTGCTTGGCTTAAGGAAGCTACTACCTCGCTATCTATGGATTCCTTTGGCCTTTTCCTTGTCGTAATCTTGGTATCTTTGGCGATGGAGGAATGATTGGGTCCATGAGAAGCTTTTACGGCCCATCCGGTCTTGGTATCTAATGCCCTCTGCCTCCACCGTGACTATCGTGTTTTGCGAAAAGTTCTAAAATTGAGGTTATCCTATATAATCATATTCTAAATCCATAAATAAAAATTTTAAGTCATTAAATTTGATTTAATCTTATTTTTGGCAATCAAATCAAAGTGAATGTTGATGGCGGTTTTGCCCCTTCCACCCACTTGGCTTCCAAAAGTGTCATTGAGGTTAAGCTATGAGCAATCATGGTTGTTGGCGATCCGCCCACTCTAAAATATTTTACCTCATGCATCTTTTGTTTAATCTTATTTTGATTGTTGGACTACAGTTGGCTCTCGAGAAGGGGTGGTCCAAATGGTTCTTTTTAGTCCGACTCGAATTTTAGTGGTGAACAAAACTACCAGATCCACAACATGAGTTTAAGCTATATCTCCTTTCCAGTTCCTTTGCACTAGCCCCAAGAATATCTTACGCTCTCATGGTCATTTTTTTATTATTTCATATGTCTTTTGTTGCGGGTTTAGCCGCTCATAGCTTAGCTAAATGGGCCCTAGTCTTTCTTTCCCCTTGTATTTTAACCTTCGGTTTGTCCTAAAATTATTTCCTCTATTGTATAATCATGACTTGTCATCCCCTTCTTAATAATGATATCTTTGGGTACTCTTTTCCCCCTTTATTTACCCCCACTAGGTTTTGGTGTGGGCTTAGTGGGGTTTTTAATAAGGCCCATCTTTTCAAAAAAAAAATTAAGGCTTGTATGTCTAAATGGGCTTTATAGTGGACCCGCTCGAATTTTAACCGGGTAAAAATTGAGATTAAGCTATATAATCATATCCAAAAGCCCATAATCAAGTATTTTAACTCATGAAATTTGATTTAATCTTATTTTGTGGTCGTTTTGTTGGATTTAAGGCGTGCATGTCTAAATGAGCTTACAATGGACCTGTTAGGATTTTAACCGAGTAAAAATTTCTAAAAATGAGGTTAAGCTATATATTCATGTTCAAAATCCCATAACTAAATATTTTAAGTTATAAAATTTGATTTAATCTTATTTTTTGGCCGTTTTGTTGGGGTTAAAGGTGTGCATGTCTATATAGGCTTCAAAGTGGACCTGTTGGAATTTTAACAAAGTAAAAAGTTCTAAAATTGAAGTTAAGCCATATAATCATATTCAAAAGCCAATGATCAAATATTTTAAATAATAAAATTTGATTTAATCTTATTTTGTGTCCGTTTTGTTGGGTTTAAGTCGTGTATGTCTAAATGGGCTTTATAGTGGACCTGTTAGAATTTTAACCGAGTAAAAATTTCGAAAATGAGGGTAAGCTATATAATCATGTTTAAAAGCCCATAAATAAATATTTTAAGTCATAAAATGTGATTTAATCTTATTTTTCGGTCGTTTTGTTAGGGTCTAACTCGTGCATGTCTAAATGGGCTTTACAGTGGACTCGTTGGAATTTTAACCAAGTAAAATGTTTTGAACTTGAGGTTAAGCTATATAATCATATTCAAAACCCCATAATCAAATATTATTTTGTGGTCGTTTTGTTGGGGTTTAAGGTATGCATGTATAAATGGGCTTTACAGTGTACCCGTTGGAGTTTTAACCGAGTAAAAAGTTATGAAATTGAGGCATGCGTGTTTATATAGGATTTATAGTGGACCCATTGAAATTTTGACCGAGTAAAAAGTTCTAAAAATTAGGTTAAGCTATACAATCATATTCAAAATCCAATAATGAAAATTTTAAGTCATGAAATTTTATTTGATCTTTATTTTGCAGCCATTTTGTTGGGGTTTACGGCGTGCATGTCTAAATGGGCTTTACAGTGGACCTGTTGGAATTTTAATCGAGTAAAAGTTATAAAATTGAGGTTAAGCTATATAATCATATTCAAAATCCCATAATCTAATATTTTAACTCATTAACATTGATTTAAGCTTATTTTGTGGTCGTTTTGTTGGGCTTAAGGCGTGCATGTCTAAATGGGCTTACAGTGGACCCGTTAGAATTTTAACCAAGTAAAAATTTCTGAAAATAAGGTTAAGCTATATAATCATGTTCAAAAGCCCATAAATAAATATTTAAGTCATAACATTTGATTTAATCTTATTTTTGACCGTTTTGTTGGGGTTTAAAGCGTGCATGTCTAAATGGGCTTTACAGTGGATCCGTTGAGATTTTGACCGAGTAAAAAGTTCTAAAATTGAGGTTAAGCTATATAATTATATTCAAAAGACCATAAATAAATATTGTAACACATGAAATTTTATTTAATCTTATTTTGTGGCAGTTTTGTTTGGTTTAAGGCTTGCTTGTCTAAATGGGCTTATAGTGGACTTGTTAGAATTTTAACTGAATAAAAATTTCTAAAAATGAGGTTAAGCTATATAATCACGTTCAAAAGCCCACAAATAAATATTTTAAGTCATAAAATCTGATTTATTCTTATTTTTGGCAATTTTGTTGGGGTTTAAGGCGTGCATTTCTATATGGGCTTCACAGTGGACCCGTTGGAATTTTAACATAATAAAAAGTTATGAAATAGAGGAGCTATATAATCATATTCAAAAGCCAATGATCAAATATTTTAAATCATAAAATTCGATTTAATCGAATTTTGTGTCCGTTTTGTTGGGTTTAAGTCATGCATGTCTAAATAGGCTTTATAGTGGACTCGTTGGAATTTTAACCGAGTAAAAATTTCTAAAAATGAAGTTAAGCTATATAATCATGTTCAAAAGCCCATAAATAAATATTTTAAGTCATAAAATGTTATTTAATCTTATTTTTCGGCCGTTTTGTTGGGTTTAAGGCGTGCATGTCTAAATGGGCTTTATAATGTACCCGTTGGAATTTCAACAGAGTGAAATGTTCTAAAATTGAGGTTAAGCTATAAAATCATATTCAAAATCCCATAATCAAATATTTTAATTCATGAAATTTGATTTAATCTTATTTTGTGGTCATTTTGTTGGGGTTTATGGTGTGCATGTCGAAATGGGCTTTATAGTGGACCCGTTGGAATTTTAACCCAGTAAAAAGTTCTGAAATTGAGGTTAAGCTGTATAATCATGTTCAAAAGCCCATAACTAAATGTTTTAAGTCAGAAAATATGATTTATTCTTATTTTTTTGCAGTTTTGATGGGGTTTAATGCGTGCATTTCTATAGGGGCTTCACAATGGACCCGTTGGAATTTTAACATAGTAAAAAGTTCTGAAATTGAGGTAAGCTATATAATCATATTCAAAAGCCAATGATCAAATATTTTAAATCATAAAATTTGATTTAATCGAATTTTGTGTCTGATTTGTTGAGTTTAAGTCGTGCATGTCTAAATAGGCTTTATAGTGGGCACGTTAGAATTTCAACCGAATAAAATGTTCTAAAATTGAGGTTAAGCTTTACAATAATATTCAAAAGCCCATAATCAAATATTTTAACTCATGATATTTGATTTAATCTTATTTTGTGGTCGTTTTGTTGGGTTTAAGGTGTGTATGTCTAAATAGGCTTTACAGTGGACCCGTTGGAATTTTACGGAGTAAAAAGTTTTGAAATTGAGGTTAAGGTATATCATCTTGTTCAAAACTCCATAACTAAATATTTTAGATCATAAAATTTGATTTCATCTTATTTTTGGCTATTTTGTTGATGTTTAAGGCGTGCATGTTTATATGGATTTATAGTGGACCCGTTGAAATTTTGACCGAATAAAAAGTTCTGAAAATGAGGTTAAGTTGTACAATCATATTCAAAATCTAATAATAAAATATTTTAAGTCATGAAATTTTATTTAATATTTATTTTGTAGTTGTTTTGTTGGGGTTTAAGGCGTGCATGTCTAAATGGGCTTCATAGTGGACTCGTTGGAATTTTAATCGAGTAAAAAGTTCTAAAATTGAGGTTAAGCTATATTATCATATTAAAAAGCCCATAATCAAATATTTTAACTCATCAAAATTGATTTAAACATATTTTGTTGTCATTTTGTTGGGTTTAAGGCGTGTATGTCTAAATGGGCTTATAGTGGACCCGATAGAATTTTAACCTAGTAAAAATTTCTGAAAATGCGGTTAAGCTATATAATCATGTTCAAAATCCCATAAATAAATATTTTACGTCAAAAAGTTTTATTTAATCTTATTTTTTGGTCGTTTTGTTGGGGTTTAAAGCATGTCTAAATAGGCTTTACTGTGGACCTATTGGAATTTTAACTTAGTAAAAAGTTTTAAAATTGAGGTTAACTATATAATCATATTCAAAATTCCATAATCAAATATTTTAACTCATAAAATTTGATTTAATCTTATTTTTGGCCGTTTTGTTGGGTTTAAGGCGTGCATGTTTAAATGTGCTTTAGAGTGGACCTGTTGGAATTTTAACCTAGTAAAAAGTTCTAAAATTGAGGTTAAGCTTTATAATCATGTTTAAAATCCCATAAATAAATATTTTAATTCAAAAAAATGATTTAATCTTATTTTGTGGCCATTTTATTGGGGTCTATGTTGTGCATCTCTAAATGGGCTTACAGTGGACCCATTAGAATTTTAACCGATTAAAAATTTATGAAAATGAGGTTAAGCTATATAATCATGTTCAAAATCCCATAACTAAATATTTTAAGTCATAAAATTTGATTTAATTTTATTTTTTGGCCGTTTTGTTGGAGCTTAAGTCGTGACAAATGGGCTTTACAGTGGACCCGTTGGAATTTTTACCGAGTAAAAAGTTTTAAAATTGAGGTTAACTATATAATCACATTAAAAATCCCATGACAAAATATTTTACCTTATAATATTTGATTTAATCTTATTTTGTGGCCGTTTTGTTGGGTTTTAGGCGTGCATGTCTAAATGAGCTTATAGTGGACCCGTCAAAATTTTAATCGAGTAAAAAGTTCTGAAATTGAGGTTAAGCTATATAATCAAATTCAAAAGACCATAATCAAATATTTTAACTCAAAAAATTTGATTTAATCTTATTTCGTGGCAGTTTTATTGGGTTTAAGGAATACATGTCTAAATGGGCTTTATAGTGGAGCCATTGAAATTTTAACCGAGTAAAAAATTCGAAAATTGAGTTTAAGCTATATAATCATGTTCAAAAGCACATCATCAAATATTTGAACACATGAAATTTGGTTTAATCTCATTTTGAGGTTGGTTTGTTGGGGTTTAAGGTATACTTGTCTAAATGGGCTTTACAGTGGACCCGTTGAAATTTTAACCGAGTAAAAAGTTCTAAAATTGAGGTTAAGGTATATCATGTAATATCCCAAATTTTTGGTTAGTGACTAAAACGAAAATTTTGAAAGTTTGGTGGTTAAAGTATAAATTTTGGAAAAGTTTAGGGATTAAATTGTAATTTCTAAAAGTTATGTATTTTAGTCTCGTAAATGAATAGTTCACCCCCAAGAATGATGATTTGGTGATACTTTGATTTTTTGTACGGAGTTTGTATTTTTGCCTTTTAAGCAGTAAAGTTTGGAAGAATATTCGGATAATCGGATCAAATCGAAAATTGAAGATAATTTAAAGGATGATAAGGCAGGTTAAAAATGTCATTTCCATGTTTTAAAATGGTAGGATTTAACATGAACCATTGGATTGAAGTAGGTTTTCCATGTTAAATATGAACCGTTGGATGAAAATGGCAAGATGGTAATTTTGGGAAATTCCAAGGGCAAAGTTGGTAATCACTAACTACTTGGATTATTTTTGACCCTTGGATTGGTAGGTAGACATGTGGCAAGTTGTGGAGTATTGAATTTTAAGGGTAAAAGGGTCATTAGACATTAAAATGAATTTTTAATCCTCCTTGTTCAAATAGCTCTCCAAAGGTAAGAGAAAATTTTCTTTTGGATTTTTAAGCTTGCTTGATTGGATTTGAGGCTTAGACATGAAACAAGAAATTTATCTCCATTGAATTCTCTATCATTTGGTATAAGTTTTGTTTGGTTTCCATATTCTTAAGTTGAGTTTAGTGATTAGGGTGGATGAAGGACATGTTGGAATATTATGTTTTAAAGGTTGTTCATGTTGTAAATAAGGTTGTGATGTTGTTTCTATGTTAGAAGTGATGAAAATTCCATGAAAAATTGTTTAGGGACTTTTCGGCAATATTGAGAAAATTAGGGGAAATTATGGCAAAATTTACTTTGAAGATAGAAATGATGAGAATGGTGTTCTATAAGCTTGATTTTGTTATTTGGATGAAGAAATGATCATGTTCTTGAAAACTAAAAATTAGGGTATATGTTAAAGTTTGGAATTTTGGAATATGATTGAAGAGAGATTGGTTGTATATGTTGATTTAAGGTGTTTGGAATGAAAATCCCTAATTAGATGGCACTGAGGACCAAAATGTAAATTTTGAAAAGTTCAGGGATTTGATGTTGAGCTTGTATTTGAGGTATACTATGTTGGAAAATTAAGTTTAGTGATTTAAATGTTGATTTTAAAGTTTAAATCAACATTTTGGGTTAAATTGAATATTTGGCTACTTTAGGGACCAAAGTGCAAATTTTTAAAGTTTAAGTCCTAAAGTGTAAAGGATGAGAAATTTAAGGTTTAGACTTGAAAATTTTGGTTGAAAGTTTAAAAGAGTCCTTAGGGACTAAAATAGAAATTTTGGGAAAAGTTGGAGATTTAAAGAATAGTATGGAAAATTGCGATTCGAATATAGAAAGTTTTATCAGATCAATTTTCTATATAATGGATAGTTATTTTATTTACTTTCCATTATTGTGTGTGGTATGAATATGTACTAACATATACTTGAAATGGTATATGTTATTATATTGTAGATTCCGATATAAATCGTAGTCGTGACGGTAGAAAAGGAAAGGAAAGAGTCCGTGAGTAATATCGAATACTAAAGGCTACTACATTGCAAGGCTAAGGTGAGTGGATATATATTATTAAATGTATATTTATTAACACACTAAAGGGAGACTTGAGATAAGTCCCCAAAAAGGTAAAGAATTTCTATAAACAGCAAAATATGTTTTTGGTATGATACTCTATTTTACTGATTTAAAGATTATGGCATTTTTATGATCACATATGTTTCATAGCATGATACAGATAATGATTTATTTCACATAGTTTTCAAATGGCATGTGTACCATGAAAGTTATAGAACATATAAGAGCACGAATTGTATTTGGATTACTTGCCATTTTGCAGGGACTGTCTTATATGTTTGCCCTTGGTAGTATAATATTAAGAATGACAGTATTGTGGTATACCATAAGAGTCTAGTAGCTATGCTGACACATATGTGTCTACCGCCGATACTTATTCCATCTACCGTTCGACACTTTACGTGTCTGACACCTTGTGTGTCTACCGTTGATATTTATATATGTCTACTGCCTGACACTTAATTGTGTTTACCGTTTGCACCAAAGGGGTTGCTACGAGCTCGCTACACGCCTCGTCCCTAAGGGGTGGCGAGTACTACAGGAGTACACGACTCGTTTACTAGTCTCTTGATATTTACCTTGGGCTATATGATTTTATAGGATAATTATATTATTTCTTGCATAGATATACCTGCATTACAGATTATATGATTTAAAAGTTTATCATGCTTTTGAAAAGTATCATACATTACAAGGTATTTTATATATGATACTCATCTTATGCCTTACAGAGTTATACTCAGCGTGTATTTCTGTTATACTCGTAGGTAAACGAAAGTAGGAGTGGAACTTTGCATCACCTTCTCTGTGAGGAGACATAAATCGACAGGTTTTTTCAATACTTACGACATCCTTATTATGAATGTAAATAGTGGCATGTACTAACTAAGCCTGTCTTTTTCATTAAATATTTCAATCATGTATGTAATGGACTTATAAACCTTCTATAGATGTTAAATATTTATACTACATATTATTATTATATATTTTAATATGAATATATTATTTATGTAAAAAGTTTTACTATCGAGTATTAAATTATTATTTTATTTATAAATTAGATAAAGTTAAGCATGCTTGAATTTGGGAAATTTCAAGATGGGTGACCACCTGGGAAATTTATATTAAAATTTTAAATTACCCCGACTTTTGGATTTAAAGACTATTTTTAAAGTAGTGATATTTCTGACTCGTGATCAGTGTTCTGTCATGGGAAAGGGGTGTATATTTATTGGTATCAGAGCTACAAGTTTAGTCGGTTCTAGAGTTAAATTAAACTCGATAAAAGTGTCAAAGTGTGTACATGCCACTAAGATGTCGTATTTATTTGAAATGATACTTGTTTGATTGATGCAATTGCTTATTAGTTTAAGTAAATATTATGAGTACAAATGTCGGAAGGAATCAGATCTCGACCTGCTACTCAACAAATGGGGCCTGTGAATGCTCCAGAATTAGGGGAGGAAGTATAGCAACCTGTTCAACAGGAGGCTGGTGCACCTACACAGAAAATGCCGGTGCAAGACCGAGGTACATTTCTGCAAGCCCTAGACGCAATAATTAATAGACCCCCTTGAATTTCTGTTCTGAAGGAGTTAAAGAAGTTGCATGCTCCTGATCTTAAAGGTGACATTGATGGGGATCCTATGTCGGCAGATTTTTGGTTGAATGACATACAGACAATGTTGGCTCGGATTGGGTGTGACGATCAAGGAAAGCTGGAAGGAGTTGTTTCCTTATTGAGAGAGCAAGCACTGGTATGGTGGAATAATGTCATTGCTCGTGCTCGAGAAGAGGTGAATTAGCAGTCTTTCCTCCGTGAGTTTAGGAGGAAATATATTGGAGATGCATTTATCCAGGAGATGAGACAGCGGTTCTTGGATCTTAAACAGGGAGATTGCTAGGTATATGAATATGAATGCGAGTTTAATAGATTGTGTCGGTTTGCCTCTGAGTTGTTACCAGATGAGAGAGCCATCACTGACAGATTTATAAGTGAATTAGATGCTAGATACTAAGAGGTGCTGGTGGCAATTATTCCAGGGACTTTCAAGAAGCAGTTAATAGAGCTAAAGCAATGGATATTGTCCGAGAGAAGGCTAAAAAAGAATCACAAAGTCAGAAAAGGAGTGCTGAAATAACTTTTGCTTCGCGATCATCTAAGCGAGGCAAAGGATATCCATAGTAGGGGAGATCTAGATTTTTAGCACCTTGAGGACAATCAAGTCAAGCTAGAAAGTCCAAAAATACCTCAACATCAGTGAAAGGCTCTAGAAGGAAACAAGGACCTACCCAATGCAAGATTTGTAACCGAAAACATTTTGGAGAGTGTCAAATGATCACAAGAGCTTGTTTTCGATGTGGTGAAACTGGACATTTTGTACATGATTGCCCAGATCGAGATGATAGATCGATTCAGACTGAAAGATCTGTTAGAATGCAAAGAGGCAGAGGCCATGGATATGCAAGATCATCTAGAGTGGGTTCTCGAAAAGAGACTGAAGCTGCTATGGGCCGAGATGACAGAGCTTCAGCTAGAGATATCACATCAGGGCACATGATGACTATGGTGATAGAGAAGAACCCGATATTGTGACAGGTACTTTTCAACTTTATGATAAACCTGTTTTTGTTTTGATAGAAATTGGGTCTACACATTCATATGTTAGTTCGAATTTAGTTAGGGAAAGAGGAATTCCTTTAGAACTAACTCAGAGTGATGTGATAGCCATAAACCCCTTAGGCCAAAGTGCTCGGGTAACAAAAGTAAGTAAGAAATGTTTGCTTAAAGTTTAGGGAATTGAATTTCCAGCTGACTTGTTAGAGCTTCCATTTAGTGATCTTGAGATTAGTTTTGGCATGGATTGTCTTCATGCCTATGATGCTATAGTAAGGTGCCTCCAACAACAGTTGATTTTAAAGACTGTAAATGGCGCAGAGATTATAGTGTTGGGTGAAGGATCTCAATGTATAAAGAATGTAATTTCGGTTTTTAAAGTCAAGAAACTATTGGAGCAAGGTTGTGAGGCTTTTCTAGCCCATGTAGTGGATACTAAGAAGGTTAATAATGACCTCAGTATGATTCTGACAGTTCAGGATTTTCCTGAGGTATTTTCGAAAGAGTTACCAGGATTACCTCTAGAGAGAGAAGTACAATTTGGAATTGAGGTTATTCATGGTACTGAACCAGTATCCATGACTCCATATAGAACGGCACCTGCAGAATTGAGGGAGTTAAAATTACAGTTGCAGGAGTTATTAGATAGGGGATTTATACATCCTAGTACATCACCATGGAGAGCTCTGGTGTTATTTGTCAAACAGAAAGATGGTTCGCTACGACTGTGCATTGATTACCGATAGCTGAACAAGGTGGCCATAAAGAATAAGTATCATTTGCCTAGAATAGAAGATTTATTTGATCAACTAAAAGGAGCAGTAGTATTTTCTAAGATAGATCTTCGGTCTGGTTATTATCAACTAAAATTCAAGGAGGAAGATATTCTGAAAACGGCTTTCCGAACGAGGCACGTGCATTATGAATTTTTAGTGAATCCATTTGGCCTTACAAATGCTCCAACAGCATTTATGGATTTAATGAACCGAGTATTTCAGCCGTATCTCGATCATTTTGTCTTAGTTTTCATTGATGATATATTGATGTACTCGAAGACTAAAGAAGATCATGATGCACATTTGAGGATAGTACTACGGACTTTGAAAGAAAGTAAGTTATATGCTAAGCTCTCAAAATGTGAGCTTTGGTTATTTGAAGTGCTTTCTTGGGCCACATTGCTTCAACTGAAGGAATTAGAGTGGATCATAAAAAGATACAATCTATTGTGGAGTGGAAGGTTCCCAAGAATATTACCGAGGTCCGCAGTTTCTTGGGACTTGCTGGATATTAGCGAAGGTTTGTGAAAAACTTTTTGATGATAGCTGCTCCACTTACAAAGTTATTGAGAAAGGATGTTCCATTTGTTTGGACTGAAAAATGTCAAGAAAGCATTGATCAGTTAAAGAAAATTTTGACAGAAGCTCCAGTTTTAGTACAGTCAGAATCGGGAAAGGAGTTTACTTTGTACAGTGATGTATCTCATAATGGATTGGGATGCATATTAATGCAAGATGGAAAGGTGGTTGCTTATGCTTCTCCACAATTAAAACCGCATGAAAAGAATTATCCGACTCATGATTTAGAACTGGCAGTTGTAGTTTTTGGTCTAAAAGTGTGGCAACATTATCTTTATGGTGAACGTTGTCACGTTTATACGGATCATAAAGGTTTAAAATATTTGATGACACAAAAAGAGTTGAACCTAAGGCAACGAAGATGGTTGGAGTTAATAAAGTATTATGACTTGATTATTGACTACCATCCAGGCCGAGCTAATGTTGTAACAGATGCTTTAAGTCGAAAAACATTTGATGCATTGCGAACTTTAAATGCTCAATTAAAGAGAAAATCAGATGGTTCGTTGTTGGTAGAATTGTAGTTGAGATCATCATTATTAGATCGGATTAAAGAAAGTTAGCAACGAGATGAAGATTGCAAAACCAAGATAAAGCAAGTGGAATCAGGTGGAATTAAAAATTTTGAGATTAAACTTGATGGATGTCTCTATTACAAAGATAGAGTGTATATTCCTGAAGATACTGAGTTGAAACAGGATTTGCTTTTTGAGGCACATTATAGTCCCTTGACTATGCATCCTTGGGGAAATAAGATGTATAAAGATTTGAAGAGTCGATATTGGTGGCCTGGTATGAAAATGATGATATCAGAGTTTGTTGCTAAGTGGTTGACTTGTCAATGGGTGAAAGCTGAACATCAAGTACCATCAGGAAAGTTAGAACCTATTTCTATTCCATAGTGGAAGTGAGATAGAGTTACTATGGATTTTGTGACAGGATTGCCTTTGACTCCCAATAAGAAAGATTCTATCTGGGTAATTGTCGACATGTTAACTAAATTTGCTCACTTTATACCAGTTAGAACAGATTATTAGATGAGCAAGTATGCTGAGTTGTATATAAAAGAAATAGTCCGACTACATGGAGTGCCTATATCCATAGTATCAGATCAAGATCCAAAGTTCACGTCAAGATTTTGGAAAGCATTGCACAGAGCTTTGGGGACAAGATTGAACTTTAGTACTGCATTTCATCCTCAAACAGATGGTCAGTCTGAAAGGATAATTCAGATACTTGAAGATATGTTAAGAGCTTGTATAATTGAATTTGAAGGATCATGGGAAAAGTACTTGTCATTAGCAGAATTTGCTTATAATTGAATTTGAAGGATCATGGGAAAAGTACTTGTCATTATCAGGCAAGTATTCAAATGGCACCTTATGAAGCTCTTTATGGTCGGAAGTGCAGATCACCATTGAACTTGTTTGAGTTGCATGATCACAAGTTGATTAAGCCAGATATGTTGCAAGAGATAGAGGAAAAGGTTAAGATTGTACAAGACAATCTTAAAAAAGCCGTTGATCAACAAAAATCTTATGCAAATTTGAAAAGAAATGACATTCAGTTTGAAGTTGGAGAAAAAGTATTCTTGAAAGTTTCTCTTTGGAAGAAAATAATGAGATTCGGCCGCATGGGTAAGTTAAGTCCCAGATATATTGGACCGTATGAAATACTGAAGAAGGTTGGTCTTGTTGCATATCACTTGGCTTTCCCACCGGATATGAGAAAAATTCATGATGTTTTCTATGTTTCGATGCTACAGAGATATAGATCAGATCCATCACATGTGATTGTACCAAAGGAAATTGAGTTGCAATCAGATTTGACATATGAGGAGGAACCAGTAAACATATTAGAGTATGGTGTCAAAGAATTAAGGAACAATCAAATACCATTGGTGAAAGTCCTTTGGCGCACTCACAAGGTGGAAAAAGCAACTTGGGAAGCTAAGGATGTAATGGAAAAACAATATCCACATATATTTAAAAAGGTACGACTTGAAAATTCGAGGACAAATTGTCTTAAGGGGAAGAATTTAATAACCCAAATCTTTGGTTAGTGACTAAAGTGAAAATTTTGAAAGTTTGGTGGTTAAAGTAGAAATTTTAGAAAAGTTCAGGGACTAAATAGTAATTTCTAAAAGTTATGTATTTTAGTCCCGTAAATGAATAGTTCACCCCTAAGACTGATGTTTTGTTGATACTCGAATTTTTCGTACGGAGTTTGTATTTTTGCCTATTAAGCGGTAAAGTTTGGAAGGATATTCGGATAATCGAATCGAATCGAAAATTTAAGATAATTTAAAGGATGATAAGACAAGGTTAAAAATGTCATTTACATGTTTTAAAATGGTAGGATTTAACATGGACCATTGGATTGAAGTAGGTTTTCCATGTTAAATATGAACCGTTGGATGAAAATAGCATGTTAATTTTGGGAAATTCCAAAGGCAAAATTCGTAATCACTAACTACTTGGATTATTTTTGACCCTTGGATTGGTAGGTAGACATGTGGCAAGTTGTGGAATATTTGATTTTAAGGGTAAAAGGGTCATTAGACATTAAAATGAATTTTTAATTCATTTTAATTATATTAAAGACAAATGGCTATATTGGAAACAAAAAGAAAATTCAAGATTTTCTCCACTATCATCCTCCTTGTTCGAATAGCTCTCCAAAGGTAAGAGAAAATTTTCTTTTGGATTTTTAAGCTTGCTTGATTAGATTTGAAGCATAGACATGAAACAAGAAATTTATCTCCATTGAATTCTCTATCATTTGGTATAAGTTTTGCTTGGTTTCCACGTTCTTAAGTTGAGTTTAGTGATTAGGGTGGATGAAGGACATGTTGGAATATTATGTTTTAAAGGTTGTTCATGTTGGAAATAAGGTTGTGATGTTGTTTCTATGTTAGAAGTGATGAAAATTCCATGAAAATTTGTTTAGGGACTTTTCGGCAATATTGAGTACGTACTTATCATTTTTGTCCGGTACTGACTTGTTTTCTTTTGCTTTGTTTTTGCATATCATCGCATTCGCATTACAGTGGGGCATTGATTCCCGAGTGATTTCTCCTATAATAGAAGATTGTTCATGATGGACCAAAGGTTCCTTGACCTGAAGGAAGGGGGTCCTGTTACAGAGTTCCATCCCAAGACTAGGACAGTGACAGCCGAAGAAGAACCATTCAAGGACACCAGAACAGATTCGGTAAGCAGTGTCAATCCTAGTGATAAGCAAGATGAAATACAAGAACTAAAGAAGCAGATGTCCGAGATGATGGACCAGATGAATGCCATGATGAAAGGCAAGCAGCATGTCGAACTCAGAAAAGATTCGGTCGGGGAGCGGAATGTGGAACAAAATGGTCAGAATGTCAAAACAGACAACACCATTAAATATGACAAATCGAATACCTTTGTGATCAATTTCAAGAAGAAGACAAGTAACATATCTGGGGAAGATACCCAGGGAACATAGGCAAAACTAGGGGAAGTTCGAGAATCTGATGACATCAGAAGACATTATCCAATACCCATGAGATACACCGAATTACTTCCGTTGCTTGTCGAAAGAAACCTTATCATACCAGTGAAGTTTGTACCAAGAAAACCTCCTTATCCGAAAGATTACAACAGTCGTGTCCGGTGCAGCTACCACATAGGCGATTCGAGTCATCACACTGAAAATTGTAGGGCCCTGAAGGACAGAGTTCGAGATCTTATCAGAATGGGAATTTTGGATTTCGAAGACGAACAACCCCGATTCTTCAGCCAGCCAGCCGTTGCCCGAGGGGCAAAGTTGAAGAAGGAACAATACCCAGCCCAACGTTCGGATAACAGAGAAGTGGGTCACTCAAGCGGGATAAAGTTAGGAGTTAATAATAAAAGCGTCTCAGAAGATGAACTTGCACACAAGCGCGACCAGCTCGAGCATGAGAGGCACAATCTGAGCATGAAATTAAAAAGCGTACAAGACGAGTACCAGAAGCTGCACTTTGAATTCAAGAGTTTCGGTCTGGGTGACACCGCGGAAGAGTGGGTCAATGGTATGATTCAGCTGAGGAACGGTTCAGAACGCTGGAAGCAGAAATGCAAGAATAGTAAGAATAAAATCAGATCATTATCAAAGAAGCTGGAAGAAGCTGAAGGCCAACGCGACTTTCTCCAAAATAAGTTGGAAAGCAGTTTGGCCATGGAAGATATCCTGAAATCAAGTCTGCACCAGGAAAGGAATGAGTCACAAGCCTTCCAAATGGAAAACGCAGCACTCAAAGAACAGATAGTGAGGCTCGAGGCTGCTTTACATACCAGTGAGATTCGTGCTGGGGCAATGACCGTTAAGCTACAAAAGGCCGAGCAAACAATAAAGGAGAAAGACCGGGACGTGAAGATGGTTACGACTCAAGCTCGACAAGCAGCTCAACAGATAGCAGATTTAGCCGATGCAGCAGCACCAATAAGCCAGAATATGGATCCGGCATTGGACCGCGAAGGAAAACTGACGGGACTATTGAATGAGGTCAAGACATTAGGTGCCCTGGCTCACCGCTATCTATAAAACCCTAATACCGGATGTAATGAAACCTTTTGGTCTGAATGAAAGATGTTCTATAAGGACAAATCACTTGCGGAATCAATGCTTTATTGCATTCATGCATTGCATTTGCATCACATTTTTGCATTGTTTTATCATCACATGGCACTTCATCATTTAATACATGGGGTTCGATGGCGAAATTAATCGGAAAATGAAACGAATTGAAGAGTCGAGGCTTGACCAGTTAGAAGAAAAAAATCGAAAGAGCTTAAGAAGAAAGAGAAGATAAATGTCTTCAATACGAGGGAACTCGCCTAGTCCCCGATTTGGTCATTCCTCCAGATTTCAAGGTTCCGCATTTGCGCAGTGATGACGGAACCAGGCTGCCCAAAGATTCACTTAACCATGTTTTGTAGAAAAATGGAAGGATACATGAAGAACGAAGAATTGTTGATCCACCATTTCCATGATAGCTTTGACGGGACCAGCAGCGGTGTGGTATAACCGTTTGAACAGAAACCAAGTTAGGTCATGGGGTGACCTCGCTAATGCCTTCTTGGATCAATACAAATATGCTTTAGATTTAGCACCACAATCGACGTTTCTTGAATGAGAAAATGAGACCAAGTGAAAGCTTCAAGGAGTATGCATTAAGGTGGCGATGTCCGGCGACCCAAGTCCAGCCCCTATAGCGGAAGAAGAGTTGACTCCTATTTCATGCAACGCTTCCCTCTCCCTTCTTCGATGTGATGTTGGAAAAATCGAAAACGGATTCAAGATTTCATGACGATTGGAGAGAGGATAGAATACGCATCAAAGAAGGAAAATTGGGGTCTAAGTCCGAGGACCGAATCGAAGATAAGATAGATAAGGATGGAGATGTAAATGAGTGTCATCTCCGGGGTTCACGTGGGTCGTAAAAAGAAGGAGACAGACCGACAAATTGGGGTCATTAAGGAAAATTCCTCGGACGAGCAAATTTTGGAAGTGTTTGGAACATCTATCTCGACATTTGGCCTCATCTGTAGAGGGTCACTATCTTGTTCCTAGGCGATGAAGAGTGCACCTGATCTGTATGCCCATAGTTTTGACTCGAGTAGCACATGCGAATTCCATATGGGGCACCGGGCATCCCACCAGAAAAATGTAGACCTTTCTTGGATGAAATCAAGAAGCTGGTCAATGATGGAACCCTGACACAAGAGCTGGTCAAGCAGTGGAAGACCAAGGATGAGAAGCAAATCTACATAGTGCTGAAGAAGCCATAGATGTCTCTACGTTAAATATCTTCCTGAAGTAATACAAGGGATCAACTCTATGTGGCCCTCATGTGGCAAAGATCTTTTGTGATGGGGCATGTTTGTTGATTTTTATTTTCAATAAAGAACACATTTCGCTTAACATATAATGTTTTTGAAAGCATATAGATATTTTCTTGTCGTTGTAGGACGCTGGATATCAATTGCAAGATGTGACATTAGATAGCTGTCATGACAACGATGATGTGTGATCTTCCCCACCGGACTCTGGTCAGCAAAGCGAGATCATTACTCTTTCGATGATATTCAAGGACGAAAAAGCTCTAAATGTCAACCATGTAGAGTTGCTTGAAATTGAAACTCTAGGCATAATCTTCTAGGTAGTAAAGAAGAAACAAAACAAAAAAGGCAGAGAAAAAAGAAAAAAAAGAAAAAGAAATGAAAATAAAGAAGGATAAAATAATAATAAAAAGTACTCCTATGTTCGAAACCTGGTAATAGGCTTGTTCGGATAAGAGTATGGAAATTTTGGGGCACTCCGCTGAAGCGATAGGGTGGAGATATATCATCCAATTCAAGAAACCTTAGCTTCATGAGTGATGGTAATATTTTCAAATCGTGACTATACCGAGTAACTTGGGGCAGTGTTGTTTGCTCCATCGTTGTCCTCAAGACAAAGGATTGTGATGAATTGATTTCCTCAAATAATGATAAAAACAAAAACAAAAAAAACAAAAAAAAAGAGAAAAAAGAAAATAGGCGATATCATGAAAAAATTAAGACTCGCACCACCCAGAACTCTATTCCTAGAGTAATATTTCTGCGCTCAAGTGGTTATACAAGCCTACCCTTTTGGGGGCGGAGTAGATAATGAGAATTGAGAAAGAGTAGTACTCTGCAGCAACGCGGTAATCATGAGGATGAACCGAGTCACCAGGGAAGATTTCACATCTTTTAAATTACCAAGTGGTTGAATCTAAGCCACTCTTGCACATGATATCCAGAGCTCCTATGCTGTGTTTTCAAAATCTTGTATGTTAATCTAAATGATACCCTTCGGTGGAACACTAATCAGCAAATTGACAAGTTAAAGCAACAAAAATTTCCATGTATTACTTCAGGGGTAAGATCCAGAACACAAGGAGGCGGATACTATTGAAGCCCCTAACCAGAAATGACCTCACAACGCATAGAATGAAGATGATAACAGAGGCATAGGTGTCAGACAGCTCAAGAACAAGAAGCGAATTCCAGCCATGATGCCTTGTTTGGTTCAAGAAAATGAAGGACGAAACAGGACGAGAATGAGCTTACAAAGTGAGGGAACGGTAAAAAAGTAAACATTAAGTCTCCAAAGAATTAAAGCACAGAAATCGATGAATGGTGTCCGTCAAGAGACAACAAGAAGATTGAGGTTAAGAAGCATTTCGCTCACCCCGATAACGAAATTAACAAATACTCAGAATATTGGGTCAAAAGAATTGGAAGGTAGCCGAGCACGATCGAATGGGGCAATGCAGAACAGAAAGAATAGTAAGATTCTCTGCACGCGCATAATATAGCATTTGTTGGTGAAGCAGGCAGAAACCCCGAAGAAGAAAGGCGGGTGATCGTGCAAACGAACAAGAGCAGATGCCCATTGAGCAAAATTTGACAGAAATGAAGATCAAAATTGAGCATACCGCAAAAGGAAATGAAATAGAGAAATCAGAAGAATGACTTTTTAGGACATAAGATTAACAAAGAAAAGAGAAAAAGAGGAGAAAGAAATCATAACATTACATGCATCATATAGATAAGGGCATGTCAATTTTGCTTGTTCCTAAACAGGTATTTGAAGAATTATCGAAGAATTTACCAAAGTCCATAAAACAACAGCCATGTCGGCGTCAGATCCAGATATTAAATCCTTCGGGTCATCGGTAAGTCCTTCGGGCACGATGTTAAATCCTTCGGGTCATCAGTAAGTCTTTCGAGCGTGGTGTTAAATCCTTCGGGTCATCAGTAAGTCCTTCGGGCATGATGTGGCAGCATATCAGCGTGAGTCCCCATAAAACAACAGCCATGTCGGCGTTAGATCCAGATATTAAATCCTTTGGGTCATCGGTAAGTCCTTCGGGCACGATGTTAAGTCCTTCGGGCCATCAGCATGTCTTTCGAGCATGATGATAAATCCTTCGGGTCATTAGTAAGTCATTCGGGCATGATGCGGCAGTCTTAGTAGCGTAGGTCCAAAATTGGCAACAGCCTCGTAAAAAAAACTGCATTGTCAAGCCCCAGTGAAAGGTTCCATAGAGAGAGAACCCTAAATCTAAAATCTCAAAAAGAACTCCCAGTCAGAAAAATCCATCAGCGGCGCAAAAGGTTTTATATAGGAGAAACCAGCGTTGAAGGTGAAGAGTTCTATATAGGAAGAACTCCAAGCTTTACAGTCTCGAAGTGAAGGGAATATAGGAAGAGCCTGTAGCTCCAAGATCGGAAGGTGACGAAGCTCTATATAGGAAGAACTTTCGAGCCTGAAGATTCAGCCAAAGAAGAGCAGAGATATCCAAAAGAACACGTTTTTCCAAAGCTACAAACAGGGAAGTCTGATAAAAATGAGTGCTTATTAATCTTTGCTTTGTTTCCTATTCCATGAGAACAAGCAAAGAGGGGCAACTGTAATCACTCATTTTTTACCTGTAAATACATATTAGTATTATATTATATGTTTATTATATGCATGAATGTTACTAATATATATATAAGGTGTGGTGTGTGCATGTACATTATAAGCTATGTATGTATACGTATTAATGATGAATGTGTGTCGCGTATGTATCTAGAGTATGAGCGTATTTGATTAATATATATAGAAGTTATGTTAATTATGGGTAGGATTATATGTACGTATGCCAATATGTTATATTCGTATAAGTATATGTTTGTATCATGTATATGTATTGTTGTTATAATTATATTATTATTAATATTATTGGGCTGATAAAATAAAAAATTAATTATATTAAACCCAAATAAAATTTACAGTCCAAATCCAAGTCCAATTACAAGGCCCGGTTGGCCCAAATCTAAATCTTATCTAATTACAATGTGCAGGTAATTGTGGGCCGTTGGATCCAGATCTGATCCAACGGCCACGATACAACTAAGAGGTCAAAAATATCTGCCAGGCGCGTGTTCCACACGTATGGACCGTTCGAGTGCCACGCGCGCGTGTGGTCCACGCGCGGACGCTTTAACATCCCACGCGCGCGTAAGATCCACGCGTTCTGACTCCTCGACTGCGGAGCTCCACGTGGCGAGATCTGAAGCCGTCTCGTCAAATCGAGGCTCCATCCAGGCCGATCGTTCTTCAAGCCATCTCGACCGTTAGATCAGATCTGATCTAACGGCCGAGAACACGTCTGGCCGCTGGCAGAATATCCATACCGCCACCGCGCCGATATTCAGTCCCCATGTTCAGAACATGCCCAAGATAACAAGCAAAATTGTCAGTTCAGTTCAGATCTGAAAAAGCAAGATGCAACTTGCAACAAAGAAGACAATGATATATATGATATAGAAATCTTGTAACAAAAAAAAAGGAGGAGGAGGGAAAAAACAGAGGGAGTAGTAACAAAAAAAAAGAGAACAGAGATCTTATAAAACCAAAAATTTGTAACCAGTCGAGATAATAAAAAAAAAGGTCAATTGGTAAACACTTGTCTCTTTTTCTTACTTGTTTTCTTTACATGCATATACGAAAAAAAATAGAAACAAAAAGAAGAGAAGTCTTACCGTCGCCGTTCGTGGGTCTCCCTTCCTCAGTGACAAGCCTTTCGGCTTCCCCAAGCCAGAGATGGTGAACTGAAGGAAGGGGAAGGCCCCTGGTAGTTTTGTTTTAGGTTTAAAACTTTTTTTTTGGTTCGTATTTCCTAGATCTAGGCCGAATAGAGGTATATCCTCTGAATCCAACCTAGGATTCGTATTGAGGACGAAAGGGGGGTTGTTTTGGTGTGCTTTGGAGTCACGCCGGCGCCGGTTAGCGAAGGCCGGTGGCGGAGAACACGGTGGCCGGCCGTCGGATTCTGGGTTTCAGAAGAACAAGGGAGAGAAAATGAAGAACGTGGTTCTTACCAAAACCAGAAAAATGAACGAATGACCAAAATTTTGTTTTCGGCCTAAAATGGGGGCTTTTATAGTTATTATTATTTTGCTAAATGGGTAAATTACGCACTTAACCTTCCCGCGTTTTCAATATTTTCGTTTTTGTCTCGCCGCATGGTATAATTACAATCCCAGTCCCCCTGATATTTCAAAAGTTTACAATCTAGTCCTTAAATTACACCGAATCAGTTTTTGAATGGTAAAATTACGCCCTTAACCATCCCGCGTTTTTGAATTTTTCATTTTGAGTCTGCCCCTTGGTCTAATTACAATTCTGGTCCTTTTAGGTTTTGTTTGTTTCGTAATTTCGTCCCTAAATTACATATTATTGTTCTTTAATTTCTGCCACTGACTTTTGTTTTTCTTTCATTTCAGTCTTGTATTCTTTGTAAATATTCATGTTCGTATTATAACCGTATATATTGATATCCTATTATTTTATTTTATGTCCCTCACATATGACTCGTATTTTATGTTTATAGGTATATATGTGTTAAGCTTATGATAGTCATGTTTTTTATCCGGTTATTCGCATCAAAGCATGTTATGTTCTATTTGACTCATAAAACAACATGTTATTGTATTTTTGTACATATTGTATGTTTTCTTGGCTGTTAGGTTACGTGTTAGTGTGTCTTCTTTTACGTATAATATATTGTTCATATATGTTGAAATATGTTTTATTAATAGCATGTATGTCTTTTTTTAATATTTGTTCGTCTATATACTTAATTATTCCTACCTTGTTATTCTGTTTTGTTAAAGTTGTTATTATCTATTATTTAGAATAATATGTATATATGCATGTTTTAGTCTAGAATATCATCTATGTTAGATTAATATTCTGTTATGTCAATATTTATTACATTTAAATATTTTGCCATGTTTTATATTTTTGCCACTAAGATTGCATATGATTTATAACTTGTTAATGCGGTGTCCTTTTATCCGAGCGTAAACGGGGCCAGTATCAAGCGTAGTGATAGTGGTTGGGCGTTTATTCTCGGATAACGGGACCCTTAAAATTAATTCGCAATTATGACCGAAGTTTAAAATAATCGTCACTTTAATCCGGAAAATCCAATATTAATAAAGCGGAAATTATTAAAGTACCAATTTTGGGCGGTGTGGGGGTGCTAATCCTTCCCAATCCGTAACCGACTCCCGAACCCTATCTTTTTGAATCTCTGGTTTTATGGTGTCCGGCCTACCTAAGTGGCCGGTGGCGACTCCATTTTTTATGAGGTTTTTTTAAACCCCACGGAATAAATATTTTATATCCAAAAGAATCACAAACACCTTTCAAACACCCTTCGAAAAATCCACGTTTTTATTTAGCGATTTTAAAAAGAAAGACATCGCTACAAATAGTTATCAGGCAAGTATTCAAATGGCACCTTATGAAGCTCTTTATGGTCGGAAGTGCAGATCACCATTGAACTTGTTTGAGTTGCATGATCACAGTTGATTAAGCCAGATATGTTGCAAGAGATAGAGGAAAAGGTTAAGATTGTACAAGACAATCTTAAAAAAGTCGTTGATCAACAAAAATCTTATGCAAATTTGAAAAGAAATGACATTCAGTTTGAAGTTGGAGAAAAAGTATTCTTGAAAGTTTCTCTTTGGAAGAAAATAATGAGATTCGGCCGCATGGGTAAGTTAAGTCCCAGATATATTGGACCATATGAAATACTGAAGAAGGTTGGTCTTGTTGCATATCACTTGGCTTTCCCACCGGATATGAGAAAAATTCATGATGTTTTCTATGTTTCGATGCTACAGAGATATAGATCAGATCCATCACATGTGATTGTACCGAAGGAAATTGAGTTGCAATCAGTTTTGACATATGAGGAGGAACCAGTAAACATATTAGAGTATGGTGTCAAAGAATTAAGGAACAATCAAATACCATTGGTGAAAGTCCTTTGGCGCACTCACAAGGTGGAAAAAGCAACTTGGGAAGCTAAGGATGTAATGGAAAAACAATATCCACATATATTTAAAACAGGTACGACTTGAAAATTCGAGGACAAATTGTCTTAAGGGGAAGAATTTAATATCCCAAATCTTTGGTTAGTGACTAAAGTGAAAATTTTGAAAGTTTGGTGGTTAAAGTAGAAATTTTAGAAAAGTTTAGGGACTAAATAGTAATTTCTAAAAGTTATGTATTTTAGTCTCGTAAATGAATAGTTCACCCCCAAGAATGATGTTTTGGTGATACTCGAATTTTTCGTACGGAGTTTGTATTTTTGCCTATTAAGCGGTAAAGTTTGGAAGGATATTCGGATAATCGAATCGAATCGAAAATTTAAGATAATTTAAAGGATGATAAGACAAGGTTAAAAATGTCATTTCCATGTTTTAAAATGGTAGGATTTAACATGAACCATTGGATTGAAGTAGGTTTTCCATGTTAAATATGAACCGTTGGATAAAAATAGCAAGATGTTAATTTTGGGAAATTCCAAGGGCAAAGTTGGTAATCACTAACTACTTGGATTATTTTTGACCCTTGGATTGGTAGGTAGACATGTGGCAAGTTGTGGAATATTGGATTTTAAGTGTAAAAGGGTCATTAGACATTAAAATGAATTTTTAATTCATTTTAATTATATTAAAGGCAAATGTCTATATTGGAAACAAAAAGAAAATTCAAGATTTTCTCCACCACCATCCTCCTTGTTCGAATAGTCTCCAAAGGTAAGAGAAAATTTTATTTTGGATTTTTAAGCTTGCTTGATTGGATTTGAGGACTAGACATGAAACAAGAAATTTATCTCCATTGAATTCTCTATCATTTGGTATAAGTTTTGCTTGGTTTCCACGTCCTTAAGTTGAGTTTAATGATTAGGGTGGATGAAGGACATGTTGGAATATTATGTTTTAAAGGTTGTTCATGTTGGAAATAAGGTTGTGATGTTGTTTCTATGTTAGAAGTGATGAAAATTCCATGAAAAATTGTTTAGGGACTTTTCGCAATATTGAGAAAATTAGGGAAAATAATGGCAAAATTTACTTTGAAGATAGAAATGATGATAATGATTTTCTATAAGCTTGATTTTGTTATTTGGATGAAGAAATGATCATGTTCTTAAAAACTAAGAATTAGGGTATATGTTAAAGTTTGGAATTTCGGAATATGATTGAAGTAATATTGGTTGTATATGTTGATTTAAGGTGTTTGGAATGAAAATACCTAATTAGATGGCACTAAGGACCAAAATGTAAATTTTGAAAAGTTTAGGGATTTGATGTTGAGCTTGTATTTGAGGTATGCTATGTTGGAAAATTAAGTTTAGTGATTTAAATGTCGATTTTGATATTTAAATCAACATTTTGGGTTAAATTAAATATTTGGCTACTTTAGGGACCGAAGTGCAAATTTTTAAAGTTTAGGTCCTAACGTGTAAAGGATGAGGAATGTAAGGTTTAGACTTGAAAATTTTGGTTGGAAGTTTAAAAGAGTCCTTAGGGACTAAAATAGAAATTTTGGGAAAAGTTGGATATTTAAAGAAAAGTATGGAAAATTGTGATTCAATATAGAAAGTTTTAATCGGATCAATTTTCTATATAATGGATAGTTATTTTATTTACCTTCCATTATTGTGTATGGTATGAATATGTACTAACATATACTTGAAATGGTATATGTTATTTTATTGTAGATTCCGATATAAATTGAAGTCGTGACGGTAGAAAAGGAAAGGAAACAGTCCGAGAGTAATATCGAATAGTAAAGGCTACTACATTGCAAGACTAAGGTGAGTGCATATATGTTTTTAAATGTATGTTTATTAACATACTAAAGGGAGACTTGCGATAAGTCACCCAAAAAGGTAAAGAATTTCTATAAACAACAAAATATCTTTTTGGTATGATACTTTATTTTGCTGATTTAAAGATTGTGGTATTTTTTATGATCACATATGTTTTATAGCATGATATACAGATAATGATTTATTTCATACAATTTTCAAATGGGATGTGTACCATGAAAGTTATAGAACATATAAGAGTATGAATTGTATTTGGATTACTTGCCATTTTGCAGGAAGTGTCTTAAATGTTTGCCCTTGGTAGTATAATATTAAGAATGACAATATTGTGGTATACCATAAGAGTCTAGTAGCTACGCTGACACATTATGTGTCTACCACCGATACTTATTGTATCTACCGTTCGACACTTTACGTGTCTGACACCTTGTGTCTACCGTTGACATTTATATATGTTTACTGCCCGACACTTAATTGTGTCTACCATTTGCACCTAAGGGTTGCTACGAGCTCGTTACCGTCGCCTCGTCCCTAAGGGGAGTGGCTAGTACTCTAGGGAGTACACGACTCGTTTACTAGTCTCTTGATATTTACCTTGGGCTATATGATTTTATAGGATAATTATATGCTTTCTTGCATAGATATTCCTGCATTACAGATTATATGATTTAAAAGTTTATCATGCTTTTGAAAAGTATCATACATTACAAGGTATTTTATATATGTTACTCATAATATGCCTTACTGAGTTATACTCAACGTGTATTTCTGTTATACACGTAGGTAAACGGAAGTAGGAGTGGAGCTTTGCATCACCTTCTCTGTGAGGAGACATAAATCGACAGGATATTTCAATACTTTTGACATCCTTATTATGAATGTAAATAGTGGCATGTACTAACTAAACCTGTCTTTTTGATTAAATATTTCAATCGTGTATGTAATGGACTTATAAATCTTCCATAGATGTTAAACGTTTATACTGTATATTATTATTATATATTTTGATATGAATATATTATTTACGTAAAAAGTTTTACTATCGAGTATTAAATTATTATTTTATTTATAAATTAGATAAAGTTAAGCGTGCTTGAATTAGAAAATTTCAAGATGGGTGACAACCTGGGAAATTTATATTAAAATTTTTAAATTACCCCGGCTTTTGGATTTAAAGACTATTTTTAAAGTAGTGACATTACTGACTCGTGATCAGTGTTCGGTCACGGGAAGGGGTGTTACATATCATCTTTTTCAAAAGTCTATAACTATATATTTTAAGTGATAAAATTTGATTTCATCCTATTTTCTAGCTATTTTGTTGTTTTTTAAGGCGTGCATGTCTATATGGGATTTATAGTGGACTCGTTGGACTTTTGACCGAGTAAAAAGTTCTCAAAATGAGGTTAAGCTATATAATCATATTCAAAATCCCATAATCAAAAAATCTAAGTCATGAAATTTTATTTAATCTTTATTTTGCAGCTATTTTGTTGGGGTTTAAGGCGTGCATGTCTAAATGGGCTTTACATTAGACCCGTTGGAATTTTAACCGAGGAAAAAGTTCTAAAATTGAGGTTAAGCTATATAATCATATTCAAAAGCCCATAATCAAATATTTTAACTCATGAAATTTATTTAATCTTATTTTGTTGTCGTTTTGTTGGGTTTAAGGCGTGCATGTCGAAATGGGTTACAATGGACCCGTTAGAATTTTAACCGATTAAGAATTTCTGAAAATGAGGTTAAGCTATATAATCATATTACAAATCCCATAATCAAATATTTTAACTCATAAAATGTGATTTAAACTTATTTTGTGGCCATTTTGTTGGGTTTAAGGAGTGCATGTCTAAATGGGCTTTACAGTGGAGCTGTTGGAATTTTAACCGAGTAAAAAGTTCTAAAATTGATTTTAAGCTATATAATCATTTTCAAAAGCTCGTCATCAAATATTTGAACTCGTGAAATTTGGTTTAATCTTATTTTGAGACCGTTTTGTTGGGGTTTAATGTGTGCATGTCTAAATGGGTTTTACAGTAGACCCATTGGAATTTTAACTGAGTAAAAAGTTCTAAAATTGAGGTTAAGGTATATCAACTTTTTCAAAAGTCCATAACTAAATATTTTAAGTCATAAAATTGGATTTCATCTTATTTTTCGGCTATTTTGTTAGTGTTTAAGGCGTGCATGTCTATATGGGATTTATAGTGGACCTGTTGGACTTTTGACCAAGTAAAAAGTTCTGAAAATGGGGTTAAGGTATATAATCATATCCAAAATTCTATAATAAAAATTTTTAAGTCATTAAATTTGATTGTCTTTATTTTGCAGCCATTTTGTTGGGGTTTAAGGCGTGTGTGTTTAAATGGGCTTTACTATGGACCTGTTGGAATTTTAACCGCGTAAAAAGTTCTAAAATTGAGGTTAATCTATATAATCATATTCAAAAGCCCATAATCAAATATTTAAACTCATAAAATTTGATTTAATCTTATTTTGTGGTCGTTTTGTTGGGGTTTAAGGTGTGCATGTCTAAATGAGCTTAATAGTGCACCCGTTGGAATTTTAACCGAGTAAAAAGTTCTGAAATTGAGGTTAAGGTATATCATCTTGTTCAAAACTCCATAACCAAATATTTTAAGTCATAAAATTTGATTTCATCTTATTTTTTGGCTATTTTGTTGGTGTTTAAGGCGTGCGTGTTTATATGGGATTTACAATGGACCCGTTGAAATTTTGACCGAGTAAAAAGTTTTAAAAATGAGGTTAAGCTATACAATCATATTCAAAATCCAATAATAAAAAATTTTAAGCCATGAAGTTTTATTTAATCTTTGTTTTGTAGGGGTTTTGTTGGGGTTTACGGCTTGCATGTCTAAATGGGCTTTATAGTGGACCCGTTGGAATTTTAATCGAGTAAAAAGTTCTAAAATTGAGGTTAAGCTATATTATCATATTAAAAATCCCATAATCAAATATTTTAACTCATCAAAATTGATTTAAACATATTTTGTTGTCGTTTTGTTGGGTATAAGGCGTGAATGTTTAATGGGCTTACAGTGGACCCGTTAGAATTTTAACCAAGTAAAAATTTCTAAAAATTAGGTTAAGCTATATAATCATGTTCAAAATCCCATAAATAAATATTTTAAGTCATAAATTTTTATTTAATCTTGTTTTTTGGCCGTTTTGTTGGGGTTTAAAGCGTGCATGTCTAAATGGGTTTTATAGTGGACCCGTTGGAATTTTAACCGAGTAAAAAGTTTTAAAATTGAGGTTAACTGTATAATCATATTCAAAATCCCATAATCAAATATTTTAACTCATAAAATTTGATTTAATCTTATTTTTGGGCGTTTTGTTGGCTTTAAGGCGTGCATGTCTAAATGTGCTTTACAGTGGACCCGTTGGAATTTTAACTGAGTAAAAATTTCTAAAATTGAGGTTAAGATTTATAATCATGTTTAAAAGACCATAACTAAATATTTTAATTCAAAAATGTGATTTAATCTTTTTTGCGGCCATTTTATTGGGGTCTAAGCTGTGCATCTCTAAATGGGCTTTACAGTGGAACCATTGGAATTTTAACCGAGTAAAAAGTTCTGAAATTGAGGTTAAGCTATATAATCATATTCAAAATCCCATAATCAAATATTTTAACTCATGAAATTTGATTTAATCTTATTTTTTGGCCGTTTTTTGGGTTTAAGGCGTGCATGTCTAATGGGCTTATAATGGACCCGTTGACATTTTAACTAGGTAAAAATGTCTGAAAAAGAGGTTAAGCTATATAATCATATTACAATGCCCATAATCAAATATTTTAACTCACAAATTTTGATTTAATCTTATTTTGTGGATGTTTTATTGGGTTTAAGGAGTGCATGTCTAAATGGGCTTTACAGTGGAGTCGTTGGAATTTTAACCGAGTAAAAAATTCTAAAATTGAGTTTAAGCTATATAATCATGTTCAAAAGCCCATCATCAAATATTTGAAATCATGAAATTTGGTTTAATCTCATTTTGAGGTCGGTTTGTTGGGGTTTAAGGTGTGCATGTCTAAATGGGCTTTATAGTGGACCCGTTGGAATTTTAACCGAGTAAAAAGTTATGAAATTGAGGTTAAGGTATATCATCTTTTTCAAAAGTCTATAACTATATATTTTAAGTCATAAAATTTGTTTTCATCTTATTTTTGGCTATTTTGTTGGTGTTTAAGGTGTGCATGTCTATATGGGATTTATAGTGGACCTGCTGGACTTTTGACCGACTAAAAAGTTTTGAAAATGAGGTTAAGCTATATAATCATATTAAAAATCCCATAATCAAAAATCTAAGTCATGAAATTTTATTTAATCTTTTTTGCAGCTGTTTTGTTGGGGTTTAAGGCGTGCATGTCTAAATGGGTTTACATTGGACCCGTTGGAATTTTAACCGAGTAAAAAGTTCTAAAATTGAGGTTAAGCTACATAATCATATTTAAAAGCCCATAATCAAATATTTTAACTCAAAAAATTTGATTTAATCTTATTTTGTGGTCGTTTTGTTGGGTTTAAGGCGTGCATGTCTAAATGGGTTACAGTGGACCCGTTAGAATTTTAACCGATTAAAAATTTTTGAAAATGAGGTTAATCTATATAATCATATTCCAAAGCCCATAATCAAATATTTTAACTCATAAAATGTGATTTAATCTTATTTTGTGGCTGCTTTATTGGGTTTAAGGAGTGCATGTCTAAATGGGCTTTACAGTGGAGTTGTTGGAATTTTAACCGAGTAAAAAGTTCTAAAATTGATTTTAAGCTATATAATCATTTTCAGAAGCCCATCATCAAATATTTGAACTCATGAAATTTGGTTTAATCTTATTTTGAGGTCATTTTGTTAGGGTTTAATGTGTGTATGTTTAAATGGGTTTTACAGTGGACCCGTTGGAATTTAACCGAGTAAAAAGTTCTAAAATTGAGGTTAAGGTATATCAACTTTTTCAAAAGTCCATAACTAAATATTTTAAGTCATAAAATTGGATTTCATCTTATTTTTTTATTTTGTTTGTGTTTTAAGGTGTGCATGTCTATATGGGATTTATAGTGGACTGTTGGACTTTTGACCAAGTAAAAAAAGTTTGAAAATGAGGTTAAGCTATATAATCATATCCAAAATCTCATAATAAAAAAAATTTTTAAGTCATTGAGTTTGATTTAATCTTTATTTTTTGCCATTTTGTTGGGGTTTAAAGCGTGCATGTCTAAATGGGGCTTTATTGTGGACCCGTTGAATTTTAACCGAGTAAAAAGTTTTAAAATTGAGGTTAATCTATATAATCATATTCAAAAGCCCATAATCAAATATTTTAACTCATGAAATTTGATTTAATCTTATTTTTTGGTCGCTTTTTTTGGGGTTTTAAGTGTGCATGTCTAAATGGGCTTTACAATGGACCCGTTGGAATTTTAACCGAGTAAAAAGTTCTAAAATTGAGGTTAAGGTATATAATCATGCTCAAAAACCCATAACTAAATATTTTAAGTCATAAAAATTTGATTTAATCTTATTTTTTTATTTTTTTTTGTTGGTGTTTAAAGGTGTGTGTTTAAATGGGCTTTATAAAGGACCCATTGAAATTTTGAACCAGTAAAAAGTTTTAAAATTGAGGTTAAGCTATATAATCATATTCAAAATCCATTAATAAAAATTTTAAGTCATGAAATTTTATTTAATCTTTTTTTTGTCTTTTTTTTTGGGGTTTAGGCGTTTGCATTGTCTAAATGGGCTTTATAATGGACCCATTGGAATTTTAATCGAGAAAAAGTTCTAAAATTGAGGTTAAACTATATAATCATATTCAAAATACCATAATCAAATATTTTAACTCATTAAAATTTGATTTAATCTTATTTTTGTGGTCGTTTTGTTGGGTTTTTAAGGCGCATGCATGTCTAAATGGGCTTTATAGTGGACCCGTTGGAATTTTTTAAAACCAAGTAAAAAAAATTTTGAAATGAGGTTAATCTATATAATCATGTTCAAAATCCCATAAATAAATATTTAAGTCATAAAATTTGATTTAATCTTTATTTTTTTGGCCATTTTGTTGGGGTTTAAGGTGTGCATGTCTAAATGGGCTTTACAATGGATCCGTTGAAATTTTAACAAAAGTAAAAAGTTCTAAAATTGAGGTTAAGCTATATAATCATATTCAAAAGCCCATAATCAAATATTTTAACTTCATGAAATTTGATTTAATCTTATTTTTTTTTTGGTTTTTGGGGTTTAAGGTGTGTGTTTGTCTAAATGGGCTTTTAATGGACCCATTGGAATTTTAACCGAATAAAAAAAAAATTAAAAATGAGGTTAAGATATATAATCATGTTCAAAAAGCCCATAACTAAATATTTTAAGTCATAAAATTTGATTTATTCTTATTTTTTTTTTTTTTTTTGTTGGGGTTTAAGGCGTGCATGTTTAAAATGGGCTTTATAGTGGACCCATTTGAAATTTTAACATAGTAAAAAGTTTTAAAATTGAGGTTAAGCTATATAATCATATTCAAAAGCCAATAATCAAATATTTTAAATCATTAAATTTGATTTAATCTTTTTTTGTGTCCGTTTTGTTGGGGTTTAAGGTGTGCATGTCTAAATGGGCTTTATAATGGACCCGTTGGAATTTTAACCGAGTAAAAAAAATTCTAAAATTGAGGTTAAGCTATATAATCATATTCAAAATACCATAATCAAATATTTTAACTCATTAAATTTGATTTAATCTTATTTTGTGGTCGTTTTTGTGGGGTTTAAGGCGTGCATGTCTAAATGGGCTTTATAATGGACCGTTGGAATTTTAACCGAGTAAAAATTTTTGAAAATGAGGTTAAGCTATATAATCATGTTCAAAATCCCATAAATAAATATTTTAACTCATAAAATTTGATTTAATCTTATTTTTTGGTCGTTTTTGTTGGGGTTTAAAGGTGTGCATGTCTAAATGGGCTTTACAATGGATCCGTTGAAATTTTAACCTAGTAAAAAGTTCTAAAATTGAGGTTAAGGTATATAATCATATTAAAAATCCCATAAATAAATAATAAATATTTTAACTCATGAAATTTTATTTAATCTTATTTTGTCGCTATTTTTTTTTGGTTTAAGGGCTTGCATGTCTAAATGGGCTTATAGTGGACCCTTAGAATTTTAACCGAATAAAAAGTTTTAAAAATGAGGTTAAGCTATATAATCATATTCAAAATCCCATAAATAAATATTTTAAGTCATAAAATTTGATTAATCTTATTTTTTGGTTTTTGTTGGGGTTTAAGGCGTGCATGTCTAAATGGGGGTTTATAAGTGGACCCGTGGAATTTTAACCGAGTAAAAAGTTTTAAAATTGAGGTTAAGATATATAATCATATTCAAAAGCCCATAATCAAATATTTTAAATCATGAAATTTGATTTAATCTTATTTTGTGTCCGTTTTTTTGGGGTTTAAAGGTGTGCATGTCTAAATGGGCTTTATAATGGACCCGTTGAATTTTAACCAAGTAAAAATTTTAAAAATGAGGTTAAGCTATATAATCATATTCAAAAGCCCATAAATAAATATTTTAACTCAAAAAATTTGATTTAATCTTATTTTGTTGGCCGTTTTTTTGGGTTTTTAGGTGTGCATGTCTAAATGGGCTTTATAGTGGACCCATTGAATTTTAACCGAGTAAAAAATTCTAAAATTGAGGTTAAGCTATATAATCATGTTCAAAAGCCCATAATCAAATATTTTAAACATGAAATTTGGTTTAATCACATTTTGAGGCCGTTTTGTTGGGGTTTAAGGTGTGCATGTCTAAATAGGGTTTATAGTGGACCCGTTGGAATTTTAACTATGTAAAAAGTTATGAAATTGAGGTTAAGGTATATCATCTTTTTCAAAAGTCTATAACTATATATTTTAAGTCATAAAATTTGATTTCATCTTATTTTTTGCTATTTTGTTGGTGTTTTAAGGCGTGCATGTCTAAATGGGATTTATAGTGGACCCGTTGGACTTTTGACCGAGTAAAAAGTTCTGAAAATGAGGTTAAGCTATATAATCATATTAAAAATCCCATAATCAAAAATTTTAAGTCATTAAATTTGATTTAATCTTTATTTTGCAGCCGTTTTGTTGGGGTTTAAGGCGTGCGTGCCTAAATGGGCTTTACTATGGACCCATTGGAATTTTAACCGAGTAAAATGTTCTAAAATTGAGGTTAATCTATATAATCATATTCAAAAGCCCATAATCATATATTTTAACTCATGAAATTTGATTTAATCTTATTCTGTGGTCGTTTTGTTTGGTTTAAGGCGTGCATGTCTAAATGGTCTTATAGTGGACCCGTTAGAATTTTAACCGAGTAAAATTTTTAAAAATGAGGTTAAGCTATATAATCATGTTCAAAATCCCATAAATAAATATTTTAAGTCATAAAATTTTATTTAATCTTATTTTTTGGCAGTTTTGTTGGGGTTTAAGGTGTGCATGTCTAAATGGGCTTTACAGTGGGTCCGTTAAGATTTTAACCGAGTAAAATGTTTTAAAATTGAGGTTAAGCTATATAATCATATTCAAAAGCACATGAATAAATATTGTAACACATGAAATTTTATTTAATCTTATTTTGTGGCATTGTTGTTCGGTTTAAGGCTTGCATGTCTAAATGGGCTTATAGTGGACCTGTTAGAATTTTAACCGAGTAAAAATTTCTGAAAATGAGGTTAAGCTATATAATCATGTTTAAAAGCCAAAAAAAATATTTTAACTCATGAAATTTGATTTAATCTTATTTTCTGGCTGTTTTGTTGGAGTTTAAGGTGTGTGCATGTCTAAATGGGCTTTTACAAAGGGACCCATTGGAATTTTAACAAAGTAAAAAGTTTTAAAATTGAGGTTAAGATATATAATCATATTCAAAAGCCCATAATCAAATATTTTAACCCATAAAATTTAATTTAATCTTATTTTTGGTTAATCTTTTTTTGGTTTTAAAGGCATGCATGTCTAAATGGGCTTTATAATGGACTCGTTGGAATTTTAACCAAGTAAAAATTTTTAAAATGAGTTTAAGCTATATAATCATATTCCAAAAGCCCATAATCAAATATTTTAAAATGGGCTTTATTTAATCTTATTTTGTGGCCGTTTTTTTGGGGTTTAAGGAGTGCTTGTCTAAATGGGCTTTTTATAGTGGACCCGTTGGAATTTTAATCGAGTAAAAATTCTAAAATTGAGTTAATCACATTTTGAAAAAAATAAAATTTTTAACTAATCAAATTTTTTAGGCTTATTTTTTGGGGTTTGTTGGGTTTGCATGTCTAAATAGGGTTTATAGTGGATCCGTTGGAATTTTAACCGAGTAAAAAGTTTTAAAATTGAGGTTAAGATATATAATCATATTCAAAATCCCATAATCAAAAATTTTAACTCATAAAATTTGATTTAATCTTATTTTTGGCCGTTTTGTTAGGTTTAAGTCGTGCATGTCTAAATGGGCTTTACAGTGGACCCGTTGGAATTTTAACCGAGTAAAAAGTTCTAAATTTGAGGTTAAGCTATATAATCATATTCAAAAGCACCTGAAGAAATATTGAAACACATGAAATTTTATTTAATCTTATTTTGTGGCAGTTTTGTTTGGTTTAAGGCTTACATGTCTAAATGGTCTTATAGTGGACCTGTTAGAATTTTAACCGAGTAAAATTTTCTGAAAATAAAACTAAGCTATATAATCATGTTCAAAGGCCCATAAATAAATATTTTAAGTCATAAAATTTGATTTAATCTTATTTTTTGGTCATTTTGTTGGAGTTTAAGGCGTGCATGTCTAAATAGGCTTTACGACCCGTTTGAATTTTAATCGAGTAAAAAGTTTTAAAATTGAGGTTAAGCTATATAATCATATTCAAAAGCTCGTAATCAAGTATTTTAACTCATAAAATTTGATTTAATCTTATTTTGGCCGTTTTGTTGGGTTTAAGGCGTGTATTTCTAAATGGGCTTTTAAAGTGGACCCGTTGGAAATTTAACCAAGTAAAAAGTTCTAAAATTGAGGTTAAAGTATATCATCTTTTTCAAAAGTCCATAACTAAATATTTTAATCCATAAAATTGGATTTTTTTGGATCTTTTTTTTTTTAAGGCGTGCTGTCTATTTTAATCCGTAAAAAGTTCTCAAAATTAGGTTAAGCTATATAATCGTATTCAAAATCCCATAATCAAAAATTATTAAATTTGATTTAATCTTTATTTTGTAGCCGTTTTGTAGGGGTTTGAGGCATGCGTGTCTAAATGGGCTTTACTATGGACCCGTTGGAATTTTAATCGAGTAAAAAGTTCTAAAATTGAGGTTAATCTACATAATCATATTCAAAAGCCCATAATCAAATATTTTAACTCATGAAATTTGATTTAATCTAATTATGTGGTTGTTTTGTTTGGTTTAAGGCGTGCATGTCTAAATGGACTTACAGTGGACTCGTTATAATTTTAACCAACTAAAAGTTTCTAAAAGTGAGTTTAAGCTTTATAATCATGTTCAAAAGCCCATAACTAAATATTTTAAGTCATAAAGTTTGATTTAATCTTATTTTTTGGCCATTTTATTGGGTTTAAGTCGTGCATGTGTAAATGGGCTTTATAGTGGACCCGTTGGAATTTTAACCGAGTAAAAAGTTTTAAAATTGAGGTTAAGCTATATAATCATATTAAAAATCCCATAATCAAGTATTTTAACTCATAAAATTTGATTTAATCTTATTTTTGTGGTCGTTTTGTTAGATTTAAGGCATGCATGTCTAAATGGCTTATAGTTGACTCTAAATTTTAGGCTTAAAATAGATATAATCATGTTGGAATACCATAACTTTATATTTTAAGTCATAAAATGTGATTTAAATTTTTTTTTGAAAATGATGACTAAATGAGGCTAAAAATGAGGCTAAGCTATATAATCATGTTCAAAAGTGATGAGTGTAGCAATCGATCGAATAAAGCCAAGAGGGTGTGAATTGGAATTTTAAAGAATGGTGGAAACTAATTGCAAAGATAAGAAATTGAAAGGGGATTATAGTGGTTCAACTCCTCAATGGAGTCTACATCCACTACCTTAGTGACCACACTAAGGATTTTCCACGAATCCACTAGTTTGTCTTTCCTTTAGGATAATGAGTAACCTTACACAATTCAATAGACTTATACTCCAAAGTCTATTGAATCCTTTCCCAAAAACAAGTATCAAATAAGCGAACTAGAAAATCCTCACAAAGAAGGTGTTTGCAAAGTTTAAGCTCTCTCTCACACACAAGAAACACTGGATAAAGAATTACAATGAAGAACAAATCTAGTGTTTAGAAGAAAGATGGAAAAATAAGCATATATTGGATTTTTGATTGCCTGAATATTTGGATGGGCTTTCTTGTTACTTCATTACTGTTTGAAGACCCTTTTTATATGCTCATGATCTTTTCTAACCATTAGGAGACGTAGTGGGGACTTTGGAGTTGTTGGATGCCATTAAAACCGAGCATTAAATGCTCACCTGCACAAAGGTTTCGAAACCATTGAAAGGGTTTTGAAACCCATGGGTATTTCAAAAGGGAAAACTAGTCGTTGTAGGCCCTGGTTTTGGAACCAACAAGGAGGTTTTGAAACATGTAACCAACATATCAATTTTAGGCCTTACTGCCATAGTGGTTTAGAAACCACCTAGGGGTTTCGAAACCTATGCTTGAAAACTCTTGATTTTGACTTTTTGTTGACTTTTTAAGGATTATACAATATAGGTATTAAGGAAAATAGTTTAGAAAATATTTGTTCAATTTAAAATTGTATTTTTGATAAATTTGATTCGAATATATTAAGTTTACAAGTTTTTGCTAGTTAGTCCTTTTACTTATATCAAAATCAAAATAAGTCTAACAATTTCCCCTTTTTTTGATATAACAAAACACTTGATTAAAAATTTGTTTTTGAAAATTTGTCAAACTTTTAAATTTCCCTACTTAGGCTCCCCCTTAGTAAATGTCTTTATAAAGTCTTTGAAAATTAAGTTTTAAAAACATTTGTTTAAAAATTAAGAAAAATAATTTGTTTAATTCTAAAAACAAATTGTTTAATCCTAATTTTTGGTATGTCTTTATAAAATCTTTGAAAATGAAGTTTTAAAGACATTTGTTTAAAAATTAAGAAAAATAATTTGCTTAATTCTAAAAACAAATTGTTTAATCCTAATTTTCTCCCCCTTTTTGTTATAGCAAAAAGAATAAAATGCTACAAAATAACAAACGTCATTACAAAAATAGGGCATTATACAAAAAGCAATGCAAAGATAAACCATAATATTAAAATTAACAACATTGAATCCATCATAAAATCCAACATAATCCAAATATAAAATCTAGCATAGAATCCATCATAAAACCATAGTCATAAAGCAAATATTCAACAAAGTGCATAAGAAGCCTAAAAGCATAATCCAAAGATCTAAATAAAATAAGTCCCAAATACCATAGCATATAGTCATATTAAAATGCATAAAAGCCTAAGCATCTGGTGCATGAGACGATGATGGTGGAAAGAGATGACCACGAACGTCATGCATATCATGCTCCAAAGATGTCACATTATCATCTAAGCTCCGAAGCATGCCGGTAGTCTCCTCATGAGAGCTATGAAAAAATGCATCAATATTGTCAAAACGAGTTACCATAGCCGCATACATGGAATCAATGGTCATGGGAGGTGGAGCATCCAGTGCATCAACATTCCTTAGATCAACGCGAGCTTCATCTTCATTATTCTTGTGGACCTATTCTTCATCAATGAACCTCCAAATGGGCTTCTTAGTTGTTGTTATATCAATCTTACTCTTAAGATGAATGGCGGGATCAAGAGAGGTGTTAATGTTTAACTTCTCGAAGATGTGGCTTAGAACACATCCATAATTGAGAGAGAAGCTAGAAGGGTTGTTAATGATTTTAACAAGAGAAGTGAAGATGATTTGGGCGATATTGGGATGGTTATCGGTACGAAGCTGGTGTAACCACCAATAGTTGGTTTGACGCATGCGAGTGCATCGTCCACCGGAGGGGCGAAAGAACCAAGTGGTGAAAAGATGAAGGAGCCTATCATAGATATAAAAGGTGGGTAGGAGTATCATCATCAAGCTTGATAGGCACACTTTCGGATTCATTAGTAGCACCACTATTAGGGACTCCTAGATGATTGGCAATACTTGCCGGAGTGAGAGTAAATTCGGTTCCCATAAGGAGTAAATCAATTGCAGCAACCTTGGAATTATTGTCATGAACAAGAATAGCATTTGCATAAAAGTCTTTGACAAGGTTGGAAAACACGAGGTTTAATATCAAGAAAATCCATCCAACCCCATTCGACAAACAAAGGAAAAAATTTAAATTCATAGAGCTTGGAGGTTAAGAAGTTCAAATCTATAGTTTGCTCAATTCTAATATCTTCTACCTCATAAATTTGATGAAAACGATTAAGACATTCATCATCTTGAAAACAAAGACTCAAGAAGTTTGGGTTTTGAAGTTGAGGTGGAGGTTGAGGTTGATTAGAACGGGAATTTTGACCTCTTTCAAGACGAGCATGTTTGGCTCTAGAAGGCATGGTTCTAGGAGGCATGGTTAAAAAATGAGAAATTTTAGCTTTAAAAATTTGGTTGGGGAATTTTGACAAACACTTAGTGGGCAAGGGTTTGAAAAATTATTGGAATAGGTTTGGAATAGATTTGGTATAACCTCCTGCAAAAGCACAATATATAAAAAATAAACATCAACCCAAAGTATTATTTCAAGCACAAATCTTAATTTTTCTTTGAAAATTCGAAATACCCAATAAAAAGATGAATTTTCGGAATACCCATGAAAATTTTAAAAGAACAATGGGTTTTGATAAAATCATGTTTAAAGTTATGAACAAAGAAGAGTAGACATGATTTATAACAATTTTAAGCATGAAATCATCATTTTGAAACCAAATATTCATCTAATATTTGAAAATTATAATAACTAAAAAGATGAGTTTTATAAAATTACCTTGAAGAGTTGGTGAGAATGATGATGGAATCAGAAAACTTGATAAATTTTGCAAGAAGGAGGCAAGATTTTGAGAGGGTTTAGAGTTGTGTCCGTTTAGAATGAAGAGAGTAAGGTTTGGGGTGTTTTAAAATCAAATTTTAGGGTTATAAAACATATCCATCCCGTGATTCTGCGTGTATGGTTTCGAAACCAGCAGGGTTGTTGAAACCCCTATTTTCGAAACCTAAAGGGAGGTTTCGAAACCTTCTACCCAGATTTGTCCCATTTCAACACTGCCAAGTAGGTTTTGAAACCAGTGTTAGTGGTTTCGATGCCCCTGACCCCAAAGCGATAGAAAAGGTGTTTTTAAGCCTTGTTTTGATCCGAATATGCATTCTAAAGTGTTTATGACTATTATTAAGACACTTTGAAATAAGTTCAAAGATGTATGACATTTAAGCAAGCATTAGCCATAGAAAAAGATTTTTAAAAAATATAGAACAATTATGCTAAGAGTTGGAACCTAAACGATTCATATTGAGATAAAAGAGACTAACTTAACTAAGATCACTCAAACATGAACATTAATCAATTAAAAAATGTAAGCACAAAAATCATGAAATCATTGACAAAATTATATATTGCTAATTTTAAGGCCAAAAGACATAAAATTAAGTGGTGATGCGGTGGTGGAAGGCGGAGCAAGGAAGCGGAGATATAGAATGCGCGACGTAGAGGCAACAGTTTTTCTGTGGTGGAAGGCGAAGCAATGAAGCAGAGAGAAAAAAGAAATAAGGAAGGGTTTAGAGCGTTTGGAAAAAAAAGAGAGAGAGAGAGAAAAAATCACACACACCGTTGGAATTTTAACCGAGTTCCCGTTGGAATTTTAATCGAGTACCGTTGGAATTTTAACCGAGTAAAATATTCTCAAATTGAGATCATGCTATATAATCATATTCAAAAGCCCATAATCAAATATTTAACTCATAAAATTTGATTTAATCTTATTTTGTGGCCGTTTGTTGGGGTTTAAGGCATGCATATCTAAATGGGCTTTATAGTGGACCCGTTAGAATTTTAAACAAGTAAAAAGTTCTAAAATCGAGGTTAAGCTATATAATCATATTCAAAATCCCATAATCAAATATTTTAACTCATGAAATTTTATTTAATCTTATTTTGTGGTCGTTTTGTTGGGTTTCATGCGTTCATTTCTAAATGGGCTTATAGTGGACCCGTTAGAATTTTAATTGAGTAAAAAATTTTAAAAATGAGTTTAAGATATATAATCTTGCTCAAAAGCCCATAACTAAATATTTTAAGTCATTAAATTTGATTTAATCTTATTTTTTGGCAATTTTTTTGGAGTTTAAGTCATGCATGCCTAAAAGGGCTTTACAGTGGACCCTTTCGAATTTTAACCGAGTAAAAACTTTTAAAATTGAGGTTAAGCTATATAATAATATTCAAAATCTCATAATAAAATATTTTAACTTATAAAATTTTATTTAATCTTATTTTGTGGTCGTTTTGTTGGGTTTAAGGTGTGCATGTCTAAATGGGCTTATAATGGACCCGTTAGAATTTTAACCGAGTAAAATCTTATGAAAATGAGGTAAACCCCACTATAGATAGAAGACCTGAAATAGAGACCCATTGACTCGGGCAGTGAATGAGACAGAGAAGACGCAGTGCATAAGGATATCAACCCATGCAGCATCAAAGCCCATCTTTAACATAACACTTTGGATGAAAGGCCATTCAACCCAATCAAAGGCCTTCTCCATATCTAACTTAAGGGCAACCCCACGGAAGGGCCCAGTTCCATTCGAGTGAAGGGAATACACCAGCGCATGGGCAATCAAGATATTATATGTGATATTCCTCTCGCGGACAAAGGTCGCCTAGGAGTCACTGATACAATGAGAAAGCAAGGGTTTCATACGGTTAACCAACACTTTGGAAACAATTTTATAAATGACAGTGCAGAGGCTTATGGGCAGAAGATTCCTCATGGAGGTAGGCTCAGCCACTTTAGGAATGAGGACAAGAATCGTTTGGTTAACCACTGCCATGTTCGCATCCCCACGCATGAGGTCTAGGCAAAGCTGAACGACATCCGATCCTACCGTATCCTAGTGTTGTATGTAGAATCCACTGGGGAGACCATCGATACCTTGGGCTTTCCTAGGGTTGATGTCCCGAAAAGCAGAAATGACTTCCTCCTCAGTGAAAGGCCTCCGAAGAGACTCGTTCATGGCAGGGGTAATCGAGGGATGATCAAGGGTGCCAAAGTAGGCTCAAATGAGATGAAAAGATCCTGAAAATAGCCAGTGACAATGCCCATAATGTCTTCCTTATTAGTCATCCAAATATCATTGGCATCGAACAAGTCTCTGATATAATTCTTCTTACTACTCTTCGTTACACGGGCATGGAAGTAAGCCGTATTCTTATCGCCCTAGGAAAGCCAGTTAACCAAGACCGTTGAGCCCAATAGGCTTCTCTACTGTCAAGGAGATGACGTAACTCAGATTTTGCTGCCAGAAGAACCTCCAAATCAGAAGTGGAGAGACGACCCTTCATAAAGCTATTTATTTGCTTATTAAGCTCAGCAATACGGAGGATAGAATTGCTACGCAGCAGGTCTTGCCAGTCCTTAAGGTTGGCACACACAACTTGGATTTTAGCAAGAGTTGAGCCAGGGGTAGCAATCCAAACCTTTTGAATTGTGGAAATACACATAAGATTATGAGCCCAACATGATTCAAGCCGAAAATGGTCGTTGCGTTGAACCTTAGGCTAACAGGGAGCGAGCTTAGTATCTATGATGATTACGTAATGGTCTGAGTCGGCACTATATTTGGAAATCGCACGGTGATCAGGATGGTCACGAAACCATGTAGAGCAAGCAATGAAGTTGTCCAGCCGCTCAAAGATAGGCAAAGTATTGGGCCCGATCTTGGACCAAGTGAACCAACCCCTGGCCGGTTTACAGTCGAATAAGAGATTGCGGGACAATCATTCCTTAAAATTTTTGATTTGTGACCTAGAACGTCGACAACCACCTTGTTTCTCTTTGTCAGAAAGAACTTCATTGAGATCACCCCCAAGAAGACAAGGGAGATTCGAACGAGATCGTAACATGTCAAGTAGATCCCAAGTTCTATGCTTTAAATTTGTGTCCGCAAATCTATAAATACCAGTAAAGCGAAAATGAGCATTTTTCAAATTTGTAATTATATCAATGTGACGAGCAGAGTACGAAAGCAAATCAACGGTAATATTATTATTCTAGAGAAGCATAAGGCCTGAACAATCCCGGCCACAGTCCACAACAAAACATCCATGCATATTTTAAGAAAACTTCTATCTATCACTACTAAACTTATTTAAACGAGTTTCACTAAGAAAAAGAACATCAGGACAATAACGAGTAACCATCTGACCTAAAGACTAACTGCTTGAGGCTTACCAAGACCTCGGTAGTTCCAACATAGGATCCTCATTTCTCTCAGCGGGGTTGAAAATCAACCTCCACCGAAGAGTTTTTAACGCTGCTCATCCCAGCTTTCGGAGTCTTAGGGCCTTTAGTAGTAGAAGGTGGTGATGGTCGCTGCCTCTTAGCTGAGACGGCCTCCGCAAGTGAATGACTACGCTTCGAAGCACGCAGAGCTGCTGTTGGCTTCAAAGTAATTTTACACACCTCAGGAGGAGGCTTGGAGGCAAGCCAAGCATCGAATTTCGATAGCTCCTTTGAGTCCTTATTCAATAGCTGCCTATTAGTGTCGATAGTGCCTTTAAAAGAAGAAACTACCTCGGCCACCGTACCAGTAGGGACCATGCTAGACACCAAGACGTAGCGCGTTTGAACAAAGCCAGGACTGCCATCTTGAGCCTCAATGGTGGTAGCAGCAACGGTGTCTGCCGCACCCAATAGAGCAGCCTCTTTGGCAGAACTTGTAACCACAACGGACAAACCAGCAAGGGTTGCAGTGTTGGACGTTTCATGCAATTCTATATCCATTGCAGCAGCAATCGAAGCAGTAAAGGTCTCATCAGGATTATTACCAGTCGTGGGAGGCTCGAGAGCCTTGGATTCAGCATTCCCATCAACGCTATTAGCACCATTTCGCTTGCTGGATGGTTTCATCATAGCGTTAGCTGAGCCTGAGTCTAGCAAATCATCATCACTCCCAATCTCATAGCCAATATCGCCCACATTTGAGTCACGAGTTGTTGCAGAGGATAATGCCGAAGCATCATGATAACGAATTCGTCCTAGAGGCTTCAATTGCTTCTGATTCTGAGGAGGGTCGACACGAAGCCACGAAGCCAACTCCCATATTGTAGTTTAGAAGTTTCTGTAATCTCAACCGTTGGGCAAGAGGTGAGCAAGTGACCAAGGATGCCACATCCGTGACAAAAGGAGGGAAGTCGCTCATACTGGATTGGACATAGTTTTGGAGATGCCCTAGAACCCCCCAACACTACACATCGATGAAGAGGCTTGGTGGCAATCCATGATAATCCATATTCGAAAGAAGTCTCCCATGTTTCCATCCTTAACTTGAGTGTCTATCGTGACAACGGCCCCGACACAGGATCCAAGGGACCGGCCAATCTGATCCGCAAGCTGATCATTTGACATCAAAGCAACCAGAATGCATTGAATGCGAATCCAAATTCGCATATGAGAGAAGACGTATTCATCAATGGAGCAATTCAGATCTAGAGGCCGAAGGGCAAGCCAATCCTTCTTAAACGTCCAAGGTCCTCGCTTGAGGACATCATTACGTTTTGCCGATGATGCAAACTTAAATAAGAAGACATTCGCCTTCAATTTAGAAATAGAAGAGACATTGTCATTCTTCCAAACCGTGCGGAAGACACGGATCAGCACGGAGCCGTCTACAACCTTAGTGGTGATGACATTCCCTAAAAGTGACAAATCACAATCCTCTGTTGGAGAGAGTCCCAATTCACCGGCGGTGTGAAGATCACACCCTGCTCCTCCGTTGTGAAATTCAGCTCACCCTAGTGGTGAAGAATGGAGTCGGTAGCCATAATCGGAGCATATAAGCAAAACCCAAAAAAGAGGGGGAGAAGCAGCTATGCACGGTTAAAGAGAACCTAAGAAAGGAAGAAAAGATGGGACAAAATAATCCACTTGGTAATTTAAAGGAAGGTAAGTGCAATCCGAGTCAAGGTAAAATAGGAAGGAGGTGTAGTTGAAGAAGGTTAGTCAACGTAACAAGGTCATGGAAAATAAATTGCGGGGAGAAGGTGATAGAGGCAGAAAATTCGAAATAGAGAACTGGCAGAAGAGTCCAAGTTAATTCGAATAATCCCAAAAGGATAATGTGACCCAGCCGAATAATCCAAGAGATAATCCCAACTAATTTAAAATTTGAAGAGATAATAAGAGTGGTAATTAAGATTAAAATCAAAATAAAAATGGTAAATAAATTTAAATTCAAGGTGAGAGAGAGTTGAAAACCTGTAACACACTCTATGATATTGAATTTTAAATTCAAAATTAAAATAATCTCCCCATAATTAAAGGATATAAGGTAAATTAAAATCAAATATAGATTTAATTTTAATTTAAAATGGATCACACGACATAAAGTAGTCAAACCAATCCGAAACTCTGTGTTATTGAATTTGAACTCCAAATATAAATTAATCTCCAAATAAGTGAAGGGGATAAGGTAAATTAAAAGCAAATAAAGATTTAGTTTTAATTTAAAATGGATCTCACTACATAAAGTAGTCAAGCCAACTCGAAACTATGTGTTATTGAATTTGAAATTCAAAAAGAAATTAATCTCCTAGTAAATAAAAGGGTTGACGAAGGCAGTTAGAAGCAAATTTAAAAAAAAAAAATAAAATAAGACTGTAACTACCCCAAAATGAGTAGAGACAACTATCACTCAATTGGAAAAAATAGATTTCCAAATAGATAATTCCGTTGTGTAACAAGGAAAATGTAAAATCGAAAGTGTTGGAGATGAGAGCAATTAGAATCAAATTGAAGAGGAGATTTTGAAGCAATCGGAAAGCACCAAATTTGGAAAATAGAAATCTGATAGTTCCTAAAATCAGGTGGATTTTAAATTAAAAGGATTAGTGAGGAGACCCAAAATCAAAAGGAGAAGTGAAAGAAATCGAAAATCATCAAAATTTGAACGGAATCGGATATCACCAAAGTTTGAAAAGATAGGATATCGATTAAAGAGAGAGTAAGGGTGATTAAGTTGGATAAGAATATGAAAGATATGAGAATCAGATTGAAACTAACATTCATCAACTTAAAACGCAGAAGGAGATTTAAAGGAAGTCGGGTATCACCAAATTTTGAAAGGAATTGGATATCACTAATTTTAGAAGAGCTAGGATATCGAATTAAGTAGATAAAAAATGTGGTAAAGCTGGGTGGGGATTGTGTGAATATAAAATCCAAATTACACCTAACAATCACTAAGAGACTAACTTGTCCAACAAAAATTAAGTTTAGAATAAAGGATGTAATATCAGAGATAAAAAGGTTGAGACGTGACAACAATACATATGGGATATCATTGTGGTTGGAGCCGGCGAAGAAGTAGAGACCATCCAAATTTAGAGTTACGAAAATATATTCATCGGCTGGTAAAATCAAGTATATACGATATCGACAATCAGGCCAATCCTTAAAGGAGTCAGGCTCACATACTATTAACTTAAACTATAAGGTAAAGATTAAATTAGTACGAGCATCCAAAAGGAGAAAGAACCGAAGAAACGCGATTAGAAAGAAAGTGAAGCTATAACTCCAGTAGCGAGAGATGATATCCAAGGAGATAATGTTATGTAACGGAGTCGATGCAATTTCTATAAAAAAAATCGAGGAAACATTGCTGAACAGATTGTAAATTGAGATAAACTGAAATCGACAATTTGAGGAGACACTGCTAAACAGTTTGTCAATCAAACTAAAACATTACAAATTAAGATAATTTCAATATAAGCAAACTCTTGCTGATGGCGATTGCGTTAGTGAGAAGAAGCCCACAAATCCAAAGAGTTGTGGGAAAGGCTGCAAGTAGATAAACCTGAGTAATCATCGTAATTGGGACAGAGGCCGACAAAGCACTAGTTAATCCCCAAACCAAAACAACGCAATAAGCAATCGGTATGGCATCCATGTCCAAGCCCTCCCCCAATCCATAAAATAGTGGAAGCCTTGCAAAAGCATTGTCACACCACCAAACTACAGGAATAGAAAGTAACTAGGCCATATAGACCATGATAATAGTGATCAAACCCAAGGCCGATCTGGCTAGGACAATGATGGCCATAAAGACGCCATCAACCAAGGTGCCAGAAGGTAACCAGGAAAGAAGCGTACTCGGCGAGTAACAAGAGAGCAAAGAGCTGGAGATTCCAGAGAATAACAGAATACTGACAAAAAATGCCATAACATATTTTAAAATAAGAAGCCAATAACAACAAAAGCGAAGAAAACCTAATATACCAAGGGGAGATAACCAAATGAAGGTTGTAAATTCTCAAAAAAATCACAAGACACCATAATCGAATAAAGGTTGTAAATTCCAAAAGAAAAACAATACACCATATGACAATAAAATATCAACAAGAAGATAGCAAAACACATGGACAAAAAAGGAACCATCATCGACAAAGGTAAGGGAATGTAAAACGCCATGGAAAAACAACCAAAGTTATGTAAACGTAGATGATTGGAACATAAAAACAGCTCCACAGATTATAAGATAGAAACTTACCTCTCAGTCCAAAATCATTCCCCGAGGCCCAAGCGATAACCCGAGCAACACTATCCAACCCAGGATCCCACCACTGCTGGAAAAGCCATGGCAAGAGCAATAGCAGCCCAAAAAATAGCAATCAAAAACCCCCAGCACCATGAATCCAGAATGCACAATCCAGCCAGAGAAGCGAGAGCAGCCCCGGCCAGAGAGAGCCAGTGAGAAGAAAGCGACGATGAAGGCGATGAGGGAAGCCGTGGGAGGGAGATGGCGGCGGTTGGATGTAGAAAAGAGCAAAGGAGAGGGATGAGAAAAAATAGAGAGTTGAGAGAGTTGAGAGAGTTTCCATTGACCAACCCATTAGAATTTTTACCCAATGAAATTTTAACCGATTAAAAAGTTTTGAAATTGAAGTTAAGCTATATAATCATATTCAAAAGCCCATAATCAAATATTTTAACTCATAAATGTGATTTAATCTTATTTTGTGCCCATTTTGTTGGGTTAAAAGCGTGCATATCTAATTGGGATTTACAGTTGACTTGTTGAAATTTTTACCCAGTAAAAAGTTCTAAAATTGAGGCTAAACACTATAATCATATTCAATATCCCATAATTGAACATTTTAACTCATAAAATTTGATTTAATCTTATTTTGTGGCGGTTTGTAATCGAAATGGGTTTTTAAATTTAACCTGTAAAAAATCCCAATAAATAAATCATTTTAACTAAATATTTTAAGTCATAAAATGTGATTTAATCTTTTTTTCGGCCGTTTTGTTGGGGTTTAAGGCGTGCATGTCTAAATGGGCATTATAGTGGACCCGTTGGAATTTTAATAGTAAAAATTTCTGAAAATGAGGTTAACTATATAATCATGTTCAAAAGCCTAGAACTAAATATTTTAAGTCATAAAATGTGATTTAATCTTATTTTTTGGCCGTTTTGTTAGGGTTTAAGTCAAGCATGTCTAAATGGGCTTTATAGTGGACCTGTTGGAATTTTAACAGAGTAAAAAGTTCTGAAATTGAGGTTAAGCAATATAATCATATTAAAAATCCCATAATCAAATATTTTAACTCGTAAAATTTGATTTAATAATATTTTGTAGCCGTTTTGTTGGGTTTAAGGCGTGCATGTCTAAATGTGCTTTACCATGGACACGTTGGAATTTTAATCCGTAAAAATTTAACCTAAAATAAAAATTTATCAAAAAGCCCATAACTTGATATTTTAATTCTAAAATGTATTTTAATCATATTTTTCAAAAGCTTTGTTAAAACTTTTAAGTCATAAATGTCTAAATGGGCTTTATTAAACACGTTTTCAAAGTTCTTTTTTTAAATCTTATTTTTTTAGTTTGGGATTTAAGGTGTGCATGTCTACATGGGCTTTATAGTGGACCCGTTGGAATTTTAATTGAGTAAAAATTCTGAATATGAGGTTAAGCTATATAATCATGTTCAAAAGCCTAGAAGTAAATATTTTAAGTCATAAAATGTGATTTAATCTTATTTTTCAGCCGTTTTGTTGGGGTTTAAGGCTTAAATGTCTAAATGGGCTTTATAGTGGACCCGTTGGAATTTTAACCGAGTAAAAAGTTCTGAAATGAGTTTAAGCTATATAATCATATTCAAAAGCCCATAATCAAAAATTTTAACTCATAAAATTTTATTTAATCTTATTTTGTGGTTGTTTTATTTGGTTTAAGGTGTGCAAGTCGAAATGGGCTTTACAATGGACCCGTTGGAATTTTAACAGAGTAAAAAGTTTTAAAATTAAGGTTAAGCTATATAATTATATTCATAAGCCAATAATAAAATATTTTAACTCATAAAATGTGACTTAATCTTATTTTGTGGCTGTTTTGTTGTGCCTAATGGGCTTTATAGTGGACCCGTTGGAATTTTAACAGAGTAAAAAATTCTAAAAATAAGTTTAAGCTATATAATCATGTTTAAAAGCCCATAAGTAAATATTGTCAGTCATAAAATGTGATTTAATCTTATTTTTCGGCCGTTTTGTTGGGGTTTAAGACGTGCATGTCTAAATGGGCTTTATAGTGGACCCGTTGGAATTTTAATCGAGCAAAATTTTCTAAAAATGAGCTTAAGATATATAATCATGTTCAAAAGCCCAGAACTAAATATTTTAAGTCATAAAATGTGATTTAATCTTATTTTCTAAATTTGTTTTTAAGTTTTACCGTTTTGGGCTTTTAACCTAGTAAAAATTTTAACCTAAAAAATTTTTTGTTGGGGTTTATAATCATAAATGTCTAAATGGGCTTTTTAACTCAATTGGAATTTTAACCAACTAAAAATTTCTAAAATTGAGGTTAAGCTATATAATCATATTCAAAATAAAATAATTTAACTCATAAAATTTGATCTAATCTTATTTTTAGCAGTTTTGTTGGGTTTAAGGCACGCATGTCTAAATGTGCTTTACCATGGACACGTTGGAATTTTAACCAAGTAAAAATTTTGAAAATGAGGTAAAGCTGTATAATCATGTCCAAAAGCCCATAACTAAATATTTTAATTCATAAAATGTATTTTAATCATATTTTTTGAACATTTTGTTGAGGTTTAAGGCGTGCATATCTAAATGGGCTTTATAGTGAACACGTTGCAACTTTAACCGAGTAAAAAGTTCTGAAATTGAGGTTAAGCTACATAATCATGTTAAAAAGCCCATAACTAAATATTTTAAGTCATAAAATGTGATTTAATCTTTTTTTCGGCCGTTTTGTTGGGGTTTAAGGCGTGCATGTCTAAATGGGCTTTATGTGGACCCATTGGAATTTTAATCGAGTAAAAATTTATTAAAATGTGGTTAAGCTATATAATCATGTTCAAAAGCCAGAACTGAAAATTTTAAGTCATAAAATGTGATTTAATCTTATTTTTCAAAAAATTTTCTTATTTTGTTTTTGTTGGGTTTAAGGCATGCATGTCTAAATGTGCATTACAGTGGACCATTTGGAATTTTAACCGAGTAAAAAGTTTTGAAATTGAGGTTAAGCTATATAATCATATTCAAAATCCCATAATGAAATATTCTAACGCATAAAATTTGATTTAATCTTATTTTTTAGCCGTTTTGTTGGGGTTTAAGGTGTGCAAATGTCTAAATGGGCTTTACAAAGTGGACCGTTGGAATTTTAACCGAGTAAAAATTTCTAAAATTGAGGTTAAGCTATATAATCATATTCAAAAGCCCATGATCAAATATTTTAACTCAAAATTTGAAAATCTTATTTTTTGTCAACTAAAAATTTTCTTTAAAAACTGAGTTTTAAGCTAAAAAGTTTTGAAAATGATGTTAAAAAGCAATAACATAACTAAATATTTTAAGCCATAAAATGTAATTTAATCTTATTTTTCGGCTGATTTGTTGGGGGTTTAAGGCGTGCATGTCTAAATGGGCTTTATTGTGGACCCATTGGAATTTTAACCGAGTAAAAAGTTCTGAAATTGAGGTTAAGCTATTTAATCATATTCAAAAGCCCATAATCAAATATTTTAATGCATAAAATGTGGTTTAATCTTATTTTATGGCCATTTTGTTGGGGTTAAGGCGTGCATATCTAATTGGGCTTTATAATGGACCCGTTGGAATTTTAACCGAGTAAAAAGTTTTAAAATTGAGGTTAAGCACTATAATCATATTCAAAATCCCATAATCAAATATTTTAACTCATAAAATTTGATTTAATATTATTTTGTGGTCATTTTATTGTGTTTAAGGCGTGCATGTCTAAATGTGTTTTATGGTGGACCTGTTGGAATTTTAACCGTGTAAAAATTTCAAAAAATGAGGTTAAGCTATATTATCATGTTCAAAAGGCCATAACTAAATATTTTATAAAATGTGATTTAATCTTATTTTTCGTCCGTTTTGTTAGGGTTTAAGGCGTGCATGTCTAAATGGGATTTACAGTGGACCCGCGGGAATTTTAATCGAGTAAAAAAATTTTCTAAAAATGAACTTATTTATATAATCATATTCAAAATCCCATAACTAAATATTTTAAATCTTAAAATTTGATTTAATCTTTTTTGTGGCTGTTTTGTTGGGTTTAAGGCGTGCATGTCTAAATGGGCTTTATAGTGGACCAGTTGGAATTTTAACCAAGTAAAAATTTCTAAAAATGAGGTTAAGCTATATAATCATGTTCAAAAGCCCATAACTAAATATTTTAAGTCATAAAATATGATTTAATCTTATTTTTTACCGTTTTTGTTGGGGTTTAAGGTGTGTGCAAATCCAAATGGGCTTTACAATTTTTTCGCTTCAAATTTTAACAATCAGTAAAAAAGTCAAAAATTGAGGTTAAGCTATATAATCATATTCAAAAGCACATGATAAAATATTTTAACTTATAAAATTTGAATTAATCTTATTTTTCATCATTTTAGTTGGGGTTTAAGGCGTGCATGTCTAAATGATCTTTAAAGTGGACTCATTGGAATTTTAACCGAGTAAAAAGTTTTGAAAATGAGGTTAAGCTACGTAATCATGTTCGAAATCCCATAAATAAATATTTTAAGTCATAAAATGTGATTTAATCTTATTTTTCGACCGTTTTGTTGGGTTTAAGGTGTGCATGTCTAAATGGGCTTTACAATAGACCCGCTAGAATTTTAACTGAGTAAAAACTTCTAAAACTGAGGTTAAGCTATATAATCATATTCAAAAGAACATGATAAAATATTTTAACTCATGAAATTTGAATTAATCTTATTTTTCGTCCTTTTAGTTGGGGTTTAAGGCGTGCAAGTCTAAATGATCTTTAAAGTGGACCCGTTGGAATTTTAACCGAGTAAAAAGTTTTGAAAATGAGGTTAAGCTACATAATCAAGTTCAAAATCCCATAAATAAATATTTTAAGTCATAAAATGTGATTTAATCTTATTTTCCGGCCGTTTTGTTGGGGTTTAAGGCGTGCATGTCTAAATGGGCTTTTATAGTGGACCCATTGGAATTTTAACCGAGTAAAAAGTTTTGAAATTGAGGTTAAGCTATATAATCATATTCAGAATCACATAATCAAATAATTTAACTCGTAAATTTGATTTAATCTTATTTTGCGGTCATTTTGTTGGGGTTTAAGGCGTGCATGTCTAACTGGCTTTACAGTGGACCCGTTGGAATTTTAACCGAGTAAAATGTTCTAAAATTGAAGTTATGCTATATAACCTTATTCAAAAGCCCATAATCAAATGCTTTAGCTTATAAAATTTGATTTAATCTTTTTTGTGGCTGTTTTGTTGGGTTTAAGGCGAGCATGTCTAAATGGGCTTTGTAGTTGACCCGTTGGAATTTTAGCCGAGTAAAAAGTTTTGAAAATGAGGCTAAGCTATATAATCATGTTCAAAATCCCATAAATAAATATTTTAAGTCATAAAATGTGATTTAATCTTATTTTTCGTCCGTTTAGTTGGGGTTTAAGGCGTACATGTGTAAATGGGCTTTACAGTGGACTCGTTGAATTTTAAACGTGTAAAAAGTTCTAAAATTAAGGTTTAAGACTATACAATCATGTTATTTTTTAGGTCAAACTATACAATCATGTTAAAGAGTCCATAACTAAATATTTTAAGTAATAAAAGTGATTTAATCTTATTTTTTAGCCGTTTTGTTTGGGTTTAAGACATGCATGTTGAAATGGGCTTTATAGCGGACCTGTTGGAATTTTAATCGAGTAAAAATTTCTGAAAAAATGAGATTAAGCTATATAATCATGTTCAAAAGCCCATAAATAAATATTTTAAGTCATAAAATGTGATTTAATCTTATTTTTTTCAACCGTTTTGTTGGGGTTTTAAGATGTGCATGTCTAAATGAGCTTTATAGTGGACCCGCTTGGAATTTTAACTAAGTAAAAATTTATAAAAATGAGGTTACGCTATATAATCTTGTTCAAAAGCCCATAACTAAATATTTTAACTCATAAAATGTGATTTAATCTTATTTTTTGGCCGTTTTTGTTCAAATGTTTAAGGCATGCATGTTTAAATGGCTTTTACAAAGGGACACGTTGGAATTTTAACCGAGTAAAAAAATTTCTAAAAATGAAGTTAAGCTATATAATTATATTCAAAAGCCCATAAATCAAATATTTAACTCATAAAATTTGATTTATATTATTTTTTAGTCATTTTTGGTTTAAGCCGTGCATGTCTAAATGGGCTTTATAGTGGACCCATTGGAATTTTAACCGAGTTAAAAATTCTAAAATTGAAGTTAAGCTATATAATCATATTCAATATCCCATAATCAAATATTTTAACTTAAAAAATTTGATTTAATCTTATTTTGTGGCCGTTTTGTTGGGTTTAAGGTGTGCATGTCTAAATGGGCTTTATAGTTAACAGAGTAAAAATTTCTTAAAATGAGGTTAAGCTATATAATCATGTTCAAAATCCCATAACTAATTATTTTAAGCCATAAAATGTGATTTAATCTTATTTTACGTCCGTTTTGTTGGGGTTAAAGGCGTACATGTCTAAATGGGCTTTACAGTTGACCTGTTAAAATTTTAACCGAGTAAAAAATTCTAAAATTGAGGTTAAGCTATATAATTATATTCAAAAGCCCATAATAAAATATTTTAACTGATAAAATATGATTTAATCTTATTTTTTGTCTGTTTTGTTGGGGTTTAAGGCCCACATGTCTAAATGGGCTTTATAGTGGACCAGTTGGAATTTTAACCGTGTAAAACGTTCTGAAAATGAGGTTAAGCTATATAATCATGTTCAAAAGACCATAACTAAATATTTAAGTCGTAAAATGTGATTTAATCTTATTTTTCGGCCCTTTTGTTGGGGTTTAAGGCGTGCATATCTAAATGGGCCTTACAGTGGACCCTTTGGAATTTTAACCGAGTAAAAAGTTCTAAAATTGAGGCTAAGCTGTATAATCATGTTCAAAATCCCATAACTAAATATTTATGTTATAAAATGTGATTTAATCTTATTTTTCCGGCCGTTTTGTTGGGGTTTAAGATGTGCATGTCTAAATGAGCTTTACAGTAGGAATTTTAACCGAGTAAAAATTTATAAAAATGAGGTTACGCTATATAATCTTGTTCAAAAGCCCATAACTAAATATTTTAAGCCATAAAATGTGATTTAATCTTATTTTTCAGCCGTTTTGCTCGGGTTTATGGCGTGCATGTTTAAATGGGCTTTACAGTGGACCCGCTGGAATTTTAACTGAGTAAAAAAAATTCAGGTTAAGCTATATAATCATATTCAAAAGCTCATAATCAAATATTTAACTCATGAAATTTGATTTAATCTTATTTTCGTCTGTTTCGTTTGGGTTTAAGGCGTGCATGTCTAAATGGGCTTTATAGTGGACCCATTAGAATTTTAACCGAGTTAAAAGTTCTAAAAATGAGGTTAAGCTATATAATCATGTTCAAAAGCTCATAACTAAATATTTTAAGTCATAAAATGCGATTTAATCTTTTTTTGGCCTTTTTGTTGGGGTTTAAGACGTGCATGTCGAAATGAGCTTTATAGTGGACCCGTTGAAATTTTAACCTAGTAAAAAGTTCTGAAAATAAGGTTAAGTAATATAATCATGTTCAAAAGCACATAATTAAATATTTTAAGCCATAAAATGTGATTTAATCTTATTTTTGGCCGTTTTGTTTGGTTTTAAGGCGTGCATGTCTAATTGAGCTTTACAGTGGGCCCATTGGAATTTTTAACTTGTAAAAAGTTTTAAAATTGAGGTTAAGCTATATAATAATATTTAATAGCCCATAGTCAAATATTTTAACTCATAAAATTTGATTTAAACTTATTTTGAGGCCGTTTTGTTGGGTTTAAGGCGTGCATGTCTAAATGAGCTTTACAGTGGACCCGTTGGAATTTTAACCGAGTAAAAAGTGCTAAAATTGAGGTTAAGCTATATAATCATATTCAAAAGGCCATAATAAATATTTTAACTCATAAAATTTGATTTAATCTTATTTTTCATCCGTTTTGTTGGAGTTTAAGGCGTGTATGTCTAAATTGGCTTTATAGTGGACCCGTTAGAGTTTTAACCCATTATAAAGTTCTAAAATTGTGGTTAAGCTATATAATCATATTCAAAAGCCCATAATCAAATATTTTTCAAAAGCCCATAATTAAATATTTTAACTCACAAAATTTCATTTAATCTTATTTTTCGTCCTTTTTGTTGGGGTTTAAGGCGTGCATGTCTAGATGGGCTTTACGGTGGACCCGTTGGAATTTTAATCAAGTAAAAAGTTCTAAAATTGAGGTTAAGCTGTATAATCGTGTTCAAAAGCCCATAACTAAATGTTTTAATTTATAAAATTTGATTTAATCTTATTTTCCTACCATTTTGTTGGGGTTTAAGGCGTGCATGTCTAAGTGGGCTTTTACAGTGGACCATTTTAAATTATGAAATTTGATTTAATCTTATTTTTTGGTCGTTTTGTTGGGTTTAAGGCGTGCATGTCTAAATGGGCTTATAGTGGACCCGTTTGAATTTTAATTGAGTAAAATTTATAAAAATGAGGTTAAGCTATATAATAATATTCCAAAGCCCATAATCAAAAAATTTAACTCATAAAATTTGATTTATTCTTATTTTGTGGCCGTTTTGTTGGGTTTAAGGCATTCATGTCTAAATGGACTTTACAGTGGACCTATTAGAATTTTAACTGAGTAAAAAGTTTTAAAATTGAGTTTAAGCTATATAATCATATTCAAAAGCCCATGGTCAAATATTTTACCTCAGAATATTTGATGTAATCTTATTTTGTGGTCGTTTTTTTGGGTTTAAGGCGTGCATGTCTAAATGGGCTTACAGTGGACCCATTAGAATTTTAACCGAGTAAAAATTTATGAAAATAAGGTTAAGCTATATAATCATGTTCAAAATCCCATAACTAAATATTTTAAGTCATAAAATTTGATTTAATTTTATTTTTTGGCCGCTTTGTTGGAGTTTAAGTCGTGCATGTCTAAATGGGCTTATAGTGGACCCGTTGGAATTTTTACCAAGTAAAAAGTTTTAAAATTGAGGTTAAGCAATATAATCATATTAAAAATCCCATGACAAAATATTTTACCTCATAAGATTTGATTTAATCTTATTTTGTGGCCGTTTTGTTGGGTTTTAGGCGTGCATGTCTAAATGAGCTTATAGTGGACCCGTTGGAATTTTAATCGAGTAAAAAGTTCTGAAATTGAGGTTAAGCTATATAATCAAATTCAAAAGACCATAATCAAATATTTTAACTCATGAAATTTGATTTATTCTTATTTTGTGGCCGTTTTGTTGGGTTTAGGACGTGCATGTCTAAATGGGCTTGTAGTGGACCCGTTAGAATTTTAACCGAGTAAAAATTTATCAAAATGAGGTTAAGCTATATAATCATGTTCAAAATCCCTTAAATAAATATTTTAAGGCATAAAATTTGATTTAATCTTATTTATGGTCGTTTTGTTGGAGTTTAAGTCGTGCATGTCTAAATGGGCTTTATAGTGGAATCGTTGGAATTTTAACCGAGTAAAAAGTTTTAAAATTGATTTTAAGCTATATAATCATATTCAAAAGCCCATGCTCAAATATTTTACCTCATAAGATTTGATTTAATCTTATTTTGTGACCGTTTTGTAGGGTTTAAGGCGTGCATGTCTAAATGAGCTTATAGTGGACCTGTTGGAATTTTAATCGAGAAAAAAGTTTTAAAATTGAGGTTAAGATATATAATCATATTCAATAGCCCATAATCAAATATTTTAATTCATGAAATTTGATTTATTCTTATTTTGTGGCCGTTTTGTTGGGTTTAAGGCGTGCATGTCTAAATGGGCTTATAGTGGACCCGTTAGAATTTTAACTGAATAAAAATTTTTGAAATTGAGTTTAAGCTATATAATCATGTTCAAAAGCCCATCATTAAATATTTGAACTCATGAAAATTGGTTTAATATTATTTTGAAGCTGTTTTGTTGGGGTTTAAGTTGTGAATGTTTAAATGGGCTTTATAGTGGACCCGTTGGAATTTTAACCGAGTAAAAAGTTTTGAAATTGAGGTTAATGTATATCATCTTTTTCAAAAGTCCACAACTAAATATTTTAAGTCATAAAATTTGATTTTATCTTATTTTTCGGCTATTTTGTTGGTGTTTAAGGCGTGCATGTCTCTATTGGGATTTACAGTGGGCCCGTTGGAATTTTGACAGAGTAAAAAGTTTTGAAAATGAGGTTAAGCTATATAATCTTATTTGAAATCCCATAATAAAAAAATTTAAGTCATTAAATTTGATTTAATCTTTATTTTGCAGCCATTTAGTTTGGGTTTAAGGCGTCCATGTCTAAATGGGCTTTACAGTGGACCCGTTGGAATTTTAACGAGAAAAAAGTTTGAAAATTGAGTTTAAGCTATATAATCATATTCAAAAGCCCATAATCAAATATTTTAACTCATAAAATTTTATTTAATCTTATTTTGTGGCCGTTTTGTTGGGTTTAAGGCGTACATGTCTAAATGGGCTTATATTGGACTCGTTGGAATTTTAACCGAGTAAAAAATTCTGAAAATGAGTTTAAGCTACATAATCATGTTCAAAATAGCATAACTAAATATTTTAAGTCATAAAATGTGGTTTAATCTTATTTTTTGGTCGTTTTGCTGGGGTTTAAGGCGTGCATATCTAAATGCGCTTTATAGTGGACTCGTTGGAATTTTAACCGAGTAAAAAGTTCTGAAAATAAGGTTAAGCTATACAATCATGTTCAAAATCCCATAATTAAATATTTTATGTCATAAAATGTGTTTCAATCATATTTTTTGACCCTTTTTGTTAGGGTTTAAGGAGTGCATGTCTAAATGGGCTTTACAGTGGACACGTTGGAAGTTTAACATAGTAAAAGTTATAAAATTGAGGTTAAGCTGTATAATCATGTTCAAAAGCCCGTAACTAAATATTTTAATACTAAAATTTGATTTAATATTATTTTTCAGCCATTTTGTTGGGGTTTTAGGTGTGCATGTCTAAATGAGCTTTATAGTGGACCCGTTGGAATTTTAACTAAGTAAAATGTTCTGAAATTGAGGTTAAGCTATATAATTATATTCCAAAGCCCATAATCAAATATTTTAACTCATAAAATTTGATTTAATCGTATTTTGTGGCCATTTTGTTCTGTTTAAGGCGCACATGTCTAAATGGGATTTACAGTGGACCCATTGGAATTTTGACTGAGTAAAAATTTTTGAAAATGAGGTTAAGCTATATAATCATATTCAAAATCCCATAATAAAAAATTTCAAGTCATTAAATTTGATTTAATCTTTATTTTGCAGTTGTTTTGTTGGGGGTTTAAGGCGTGCATGTCAAATGGGCTTTACAGTGGACCCATTGGAATTTTTTTTGAAGAAAGATGGGCCTCATTAAAAACCCATGTAAAGTCACACGTGGCCAAGAGGCCCCGAGTGAGCACCTACGGGGAAAAGAGTACCCAAATATATTAACTTGGATGAGAAATAATCTCATTAGTCACAAAGGAATGAAGATAATAGGGATAATCCGAACCGAAAAAAAGGTGGACGACATAGACCTTAGAGCCCTAGAGGCAACAGTGTGGGCAACATTGTTCACCAGCCTAGGAACAAAATGAATTCTAAAATTATCTGCATCGACAAGCAGAAGACGAGCATGTTCAATAAACGAGCTCAATATAGACAAATCAGTACATTACCAATTTAACTTATTAGACACTATACACGAATCCACGCAGCAGAACCGCTTGTGCTTTGGCCGAGGCAACATCCACGCAGCTACCCAAGGGTGAGCAAGCCCTCCAATGACCGCAC